>JAMKCH010084777.1:0-143705 GCA_023653785.1 Ophioderma brevispina
ATTTGGTTTTCTACTTGTTATAAAGCTATCCTGCCTGAGGCGAGCGTGCAGAATTTTACGATCTCGACTTCGACTCTCCGTTAACCCGTTTAACGTTGTGCCGATCAGATAGCAACCCAGTGTCTGCAACTCTAGGTTCAAATTGCGAATTTCCTTGACAAAATCCTGTTCAAGGGTATTAGTGTCCTGACTGTGGCCGGGCTTACCGCACGGGATCTACGAGCTCCATAGGTTATTTGTTGGTATGAAACATGACGGTTCCGCTAGCCCGCCTCCTAATCAGCTGGTGAATGTATGTTCTTGTTTGACCTGCTGCGTCCCTTGTTCCGGAATAGGACTTGGTCTCGGTGCTACAATTCCTTGCATCAAAAGAGTTTTGAAACCCTCCCGGAGTTCTTAGGTCTCCTGAACCTATCTAGGAAGATACCTTCTCGGTGGTTGTCGCCTAGAGGTCGAATGGGGTGTGAGACCCAAGTCTTGTTCACTGATGAGGCACCTATCCTGACCAAAACAGACTCTTTTTCTTTCCCCGACAGCGTGTTTCTGCTACTACTCACAAGGTTGCATGCCACTCAGATGTGCCATGGTGCTCGGTTAAGGGCCATCTAGACCGTACAAAGAACATTCGTACGCCGAAACAACTTGTTTTCTACACATTGACACCTCATGGTCCTGCATCTAGAGACCACGATCACCGCTGGAGTACCCCAGAGCAATTCCTGGTTTTTGAAAGTAGGGAATGCAGTTAATGCTATTTGTACCTTTTTGTTCCTTTCACCCTCAATAGCTGGCGATAATAGCAATTCATATTGATCAATACACCATAATTGATGACCTCCCTTAATTGTCCTTTTTGGGTTGTATTGGAACTACTGTGAGAACTTTTATCATAAAAAAGATTCAATGTCGACTTACCATTATTATATATTTTTGTTAGCTTTCACAAAGAAAACTTTGAGATTTTAAAGTAAGCGAATGTTCCTTTAATGCTACTTTTGTAATTTTTATTCCCGTCTTGATTTTTTTTTATTATCACAACTTTGATGCAAAACCTACCAATTGATATGGGTTCATAACATCAAGAGTGCTCCTTTAAGTGCTTATTGGTATGATCTATCGGCACATATATACTGAAATTCTCCATAAATACAACGTACCTAGATGGTTTTCAATGGCCATTGCAGTATTCTTGCGAAAAATTCAGATTTATTCCGACAAATGTACAACTGTATCCAATTAATTGTATTATTTGACCCCACAGCAAATTGCAACAGAAACAAATTTGGTGTTAATATACTCTAAATATTCCAAAAATCAATATATTAAAAGTCCCCTACCAAATCAACCTATTGGAACATGTAAAAATAAGGGGCATCGTTGTACAGGGGTAAAAATTTATAATTGTTCAATTTATTAAATGATGTACCCTTTATTGGGCTAACTCCTAAGGTTTAAAAAAATGTATAGTTTGCCTATCAATGACTTATAGTTTTAGGTTACAAATAGCTCCTAACGTTCAAGGTCTCCTGGGGTAAAAATTCATAGAATGATCCGATTTTGATCGGACTGGTTGTAACTGTTAAATTTAGCCCCTATATAAGTAAATGTAAATAGATTCTTTTTTTGAACTTTCGTATATAAGAATATACAGAGCTATGACTAGTGACCTCCCATATACCCTGAGCCCCAGTCACATTTTGGCGTTCCAATTTTGCAACGAAATATTATATATGTGCACCAGTATATTTCGGTTCTGTACCATTAGAACAACACTTTGCAACACCATTTTTATAACGTACTGTGATCCTCTGAAAAATTTAACCTAAACCCCCTTGTGACCTGAACCTATTTTGACTCATACTATTGAACTATAACCTGCAGATATGGCAATCTATACCTTTTTAATCCTGTGAATGTACGAAACTTGGCATACTTTTCGAGGTTTTGATACTTTTCCATTTGTGACCCCGTAAAACCTTAATCACCCCTTAAAATATTGGCCCACTCCTTTGATTTTAGTAGACTTTTGATATGTTGTTTTTAAAGGTATTCTCAATACATTCTGTTGGAATTGATTCTGTTGCAATTAAGTGTTGGGTTAAGGCATTCATTCTATTTTGACTGGCCTTGCAGCATCATGGAAGCTACCAGGTTTATTCCCTGTGGTATATTACAACGCCGCATGCAAGACCGAAACAGAAGCCAGCGAAAATATATCCCATACGCTCATATATCACGTGCAAGTTTTGCCACAAGCCTCATCCTTGAACTTCGTTTGAGCACACAAAGGATTGGAGCGAAGCTCCGTTTATACTTTTTTTATTTTATTGTCAAAGAACTACCACTTTTTTTTTTTTTTTTAAACCTCAGTGCTTTAGACAAATGATAAGAGGGGTGGGTTGTTTTTAGAATTTCATTTTGTGATTAACAAAGGTTTTTAGTTGGGGCCTAAAAACTATACAGCCACTAACAATCCCCGAAAACGTGGACATTTCGCGTAAGAATTTATATTTGATCGCAGTCGCAACGTCACCCTGATTCTCTAGACAAAGCTATACAATGGATTGGCTAACCCAAAGCAATTGTATATTACGATGAATGGATGCACGTGCGTGCATTTTGTTCCCTACGGAAACACAAACATTCCATAGACACCTCTTTACAGAAATTGTCCATCTGGGGGCTTCGTTTAGAGACATGCCTCTTAATACGCGCAAATACAATAGCTCACTGAATTGGCTTAATTTCTTTAAGTCCTGTATATGGTCTCGCTTATCCACAATTTCAATGGGAACAAAATTTTTGGCTAAATACTCTGCTCTTATACCAACTGTTTGGTCTCTTATTTGTGGATGACCAATATGTGCCATCAATTGCTTCAAATTATATCTACGACGGCCCAGTTTCCAAATTCCATTGTATGAGATCAATGTTGCGAACCCACTAATTGCGCGGATATCATCCTCTACGTAACTTTTCAATGTACCAAGTAGCCCTTCTTTGTATGATGTAGAGTTTTCCTCATTTAAGTTTAACAATATTTTCTCAAGAATCCCCACTCGTTTTATAAAATGATATGGCCAAATGTTGGCCATTTTTGATAAATTTTTATATCTTTTAAAGGAAACGTATTAAATTAAAGCTGTGTTTTTTAATTTCAATGTTAAAGTAAACGCGATAGTCTTTCATACTGGCCAGAACTTGGCTAACCCCCGATCATCTTTCAATTGGTGTGAAACACTAAACATGTCTTGTGGCCAAACGATAGCGTAAATAATCAATGTGAAGGCTTTCCTTAATTCGTCTAACGGCTTGAAAGTTTAAGCGTGAAAATGGTGTTTTCTTCGCAAGGAATACTCCCAATGACCATGAAACCCTCTGGTACGTCATATTTGGGACACGTTTCATTATATATGTGCCGATGGGATTTCATACCCAATAAATCCCCCGTGTACTGGACAATTTGGAACTTCTCCACCACTTTACGAAAGTAACACATAGAGACCTTTGGAATCATCCCCCAAAATTGATTAAGCCAAGACCATTCCTTAAACCTTCGTGTGCTCCCTGTGCTAGACTCCCTCAAAGTTGCCGCCCCTGGCTCTCCAACTACAAGGTTTTGATTATCACTTCGAAGGAAAATTATTTGTTGCGATAACTGTCTCAAAGAACATAAGTATTCGTATTACTGCAACAAAGCAATTGCAAACGGTCTCATCATATTCTAACAGCTGTAGCTATATCCTTGTATCCGCCCTAAAATATATCTTAATATTATCTGTAGCCAAATTTTGATACCCATCTGGAATAATCATTGAAAGTAAACACATTTTTTTTTTATTACCGTAATATAAAAACCCCCAATTTCGCTGTCCAAAACTCAAACTAATTCTGAATATAATCCTGCTTTAAGTTTTACTTCTGTAGATGCCCACCTGGATGTTTTAGGAGGGCCCACCTCCATGTTTGGTCCTTCATAAATACCTGTACCATCCACTATCCACACAGAAATTCCTTCAGAATTACAATCATTTTCCATCATAGGAGTTTGAAAGTAAAAGGCTTAACCCGTGGCTCAGTGCGTCTCTTAATTGTGATGGAACTTATTAAATCGTGGGTTCTGCACAGTGTCGAATCAGCATAAATGCTAGTTCTGAGTAAAAACGCGACGGCGTTTGAAAGTTTTGCAGTTTTTGTTTTTTTTACATTCTGCATTGTGTAATTAATCGACCTAAAAAGGAACATGGCTATTTTTAAGGTGTAAACTGGTTAAAGACATGAATGGTTATCTAACTTACGAGCGTATTAAATACCCCAGAACAGCTAACACTGTTTATCTTACAAAATTCAAATGGCCAACTAAATGTTCTATTTATCCATACCCCAGACTGTTGACTTCGCTGTGTTCTAAAGGATTCGAATACGCAATTCGACTGGTATGAAAATCCGTTGATTTCTCATGATGGCTATGGTTGAGATTACTATCTACTCGTATACGGTTTTTACTATTTTTAAAAATGATGATCCCGATGATCACGGATGAAAAAAACCGATGGCGGTGATGACTGGTGTTAAATATACGATAAATAGGAAACATTCTTCCGTCCTCTTCGAGGACGATATTACATGCTACTGATCGATGATGATGATTATTATGACGATGAGGAATGGCGATGATGATTACGATGACGATGACGACGACGACCACTCGTTTATATGTGCATTGGCGCAGTGGTGCACTAATCCTTCCTCACTTGCACTAGCCCCACTCAATCAGTAGATACGCTTGCTGCAAATTTTGTAATACAACGACTTCCCATAGCGGTAAAATGGGAAACATTCATAGCTGGTTGCCGTTCGTCTCGTTTGTAAAATATCAGCGAGACTGACCCACGATTTGACCCACGAATTTTCAGAAATTACAAACCTCTTACAAATTTTGCTCCTTAAATTAATATCTTAAATTCTTGTAGTATCGCCCCATTACTGTTTTAACGTCATTTCATTTGTTTGTTCCAGAAAAACCTAAAATAAATTTCAGGCTTAACTTAACACCTGATTACAACCACAGGAACCAAACCCACACAGGGTAAGCTGCCTCCCAGCCTCCTGAATTATATACACATTAATAATATACCGTATGCATTATTGCAACATACACCATAATATTGGCAGAACTGGTTCAAAACTTGAGCTGATAAAATCTTTAAAATGCGTAACTGGAAAGTTTCATAACTCAAATGAACAGGTCTTTGGAGGACTAAAGGTCGGATCCTATAACACTTATGACGATACCATACTCTTTCTCGTTTTCTTAAAATTTCAACAACTACATTAGTCTGCCATCTTTTTAAAAGGTAATGTACGCACGCTTCAAAATATATACCAATCTTTTCAAAACGAATTACAGTTAACTGGGTATATCTCATAGTAAATCTCAAACATATCTAAACATTCAGAGGGGGGCACTACCTCTTATAGAAACAACTCCCACTAAATATCATCTGTCCTGAAAGGCGATTTTTTTTGAAATGATAGCCATGTAGTCATTATTTAGTTTTGCAGAAATCCAGTTAACATCAACGAAAATTCAAACTTTTCACATCTTTTACCACAAGTCTATTTTCAGTAACACTGTTTACTAAGGGGTGGGTGGTAAGCAACCCCCCGCAGATTACATTTCAATATTAAACACACAATGAACTAATACTAAAGGGTAATCGTATTTATAGGCGAATAATGGGCCCTGAGGCTATGGCAACAAACTAAATAAGGCGTGCGGAGTTAGAAGGACTGCGCGCGTCCCCCATTTACTTCCTACTCTGCTACCCCATTATCTATTTATTTTTCCGCCCGAAGGATCATTATGAGCCCATAGATGATACTACAAACTTAATTTTCTCTTCTATTACTCAACTAAACAACTTGATTTTATTTTGTTGTTTTGGTATAGGTTTTAAGTAATATCCGGGTCGGTGGTGTATGGGTGTATTTATTGTATGCTAATAATGAAAATAAATGATAAGAAAATGCATTTAGCGGCTCATTATTGCAGAACTTCATGGTCAGTAACTGAACACATCGCAGTGCTGCATTTTCATAAATGGTAGTAGACGCTAACCCCGGTGACGGTCTACCTTCACATTTGTGTTTCGCCAAATGAGCAGAAGGATGGAAATAATATGGGAAGCCTTCACGAAATTTTTAGCATGTTGGGCACCGGAGGAAAGTTTTACCTGGGTGGTACCTCCTCCGCCTTTCGGTAATCCGAGGGGTCAAAAGGTCCTATCACTTTGTAGGGTGAGATAGTAACATTGACCCTCGTATTACCGAAGGGGAGGATTACCACCCAGTAACTTTCCTCCGGTGCCCACATGCTAAAAACTTTCGTTAAGCTTCCATATTATTTCCCATCCTTCTGCTAATTTTGGGGAAAAATGTGAAGGTTTTTAGCAACCGCACCGGGGTTTTTAGCGTCTACTACCCATTATTGAAAATGCAGCATTCTGACTTGTTCAGTTTAACTGCCATAGTCTGCAATAATGAGCCTCTAATGCATTTTCTTATCACTTTATTTTCATGCATTAGCATACAAAATTACACATAAATTAGGCATATTACCTAAAAACTAAAATTTAAAACCTAACACACAAACAAAATAAAATCAAGTGTTTTAGTTAATAGAAATAAAAATTAAGGTTTTTGTAGTATCATCTATGGACTCATATGTATCCCGGCGGAAAAATAAAAATTAATGGGCGCCATTATTTAGTTTTTCCTACCTCGGGCACATTATTCGCCTATAATATACTGGATTTACCCTTATATTATTAGTTTTTCATTTTGTTTCTATTGAAAGAAATTCCTCGGGTGCTTACCACCCCACCCCTTTAGTAAACCGTGTCACAAAAATAGACTTGGTAAACAGATTGTGAAAGTTTTATTTTCTTTGATGTTAACTGGATTTTGCAAACTAAAATTACGAATGCATCATTTCAAAAAACTCGCCTTTCAGGAACAGATTGATATTTTTCCTTTGTGGAGTTGTTTGTTTCTATAGCGTTAGTGCCCTCTCAATTGTTTAGATTTGTTAGATTTTACATTGAGTATATTAACCCATTTACTGTTAATTCGTTTTCAGATGGGTATATATTTTAAAGCGTGTACATTACTTTAAAAAATGGGAACTTACGTGTTTGAAATTTAAGAAAGAGAAAGATATGGTTGTCATAAAGTTGTATAGGCCACTATCCTCCAACCCTTTGAGTATTGAAACATGCCATTCCTTTGAAATATTTTCTCAGCTCAATGTTTAACCGTTCTAGCCATATTTAGTGTGTATGTTCAAAATTGCATACTATTGTATAATTTTTATATAACATGCATTACAATGTTTTGTGTTCCTTTAACGTATTACACGAAAATTTATGTTTTTTTCAGGATTGAACAATAACATGAGTGTTAGCGAGCTAATACATAGTTTGGCGACTAATTAAATATACAGATACTTGTATATACAGGACCGGCCCATAAACTATACATAGTGTTAAGCAGTCGACTCAAGTGGCCTACCTTAAAAGCCCCCACTACAGCTAAGTTGAGACCCGATATCATTTGCACCTGATGTGTCTCGAATTCGTTGGTTCACTTCGTGGTCAGTACCTGCGCAGATTTTAACAACGAACGATATACCACCAGTGAATGTTTCCCATTTTTACCGCTTATGGAAGTCGTTTTGTATACAATTGCACTGTTTGTAGCATAACACAATGCAACCATGTGCTGATGATCGTTCGTTCGTTCGTTCAGGCCCTGGCTGTGTCGTCACCATCGATCTATCATCGCATCTTCATCATCCTCATCCATTATCATCATCATAAACATCGATCAGATCACATATAATTATCGTCCCTCAAGCTCGATGTTCCCTTATTTCACAAATCCGCTTATTAGCCCACCATCAATCACCGCCTCGTTTTTTCTTATCATCGTAGCCAGTCACGTTGCATCATCATTTCTAAGCAATAGTAAAACACCGTCAGTCAGCCCTTTATAGTAATCTCACCATACCACACAACATTCAACGAGGTTTTTACATATCGCCGAAATACGAGTTCGGCTCCTTCAACACAGGAATCTCACACACCCCTTATGGTGGTATGGTGAAGTGCACACGTATCGTATAGTGTGTGCGCGATTATTGAATAAACGCAACACAGGTTGTTTTTTGGGTATTTTATACGTCGTCAGTCGCGTTACCATTCAATGCTCTTGTAACATAACCTCAGTCTAACCAGCCATTTCCTCTTTGATTTCATTAATTATACTACAGTCATAATTAACGTCAAACTTTCAAACGCCGTGTTCTCAGAACTAGCATATGCTGATTCGACAGTATCCAGAACCTACGACGATATATGTCTCCACAAATAGAACGCTAGCAAGGACTACTCGGCATTTTACTTTTACAAACGCCCTGTTGTGAAAAATGATATTGGAATCGAAGTATTTCTGATGTGGTAGGTGATACAATATTTATGAACATTTTTAAAAAAAAAAAAAAAAGTGTGGGCCCCAACTACAACGGACGGTGCAATCTTACACAGAAGTAAAACTTAAAGCATGATTACCTGTTCAAATCTAGATTGAAGTTTTTGTACAGACGAATTTGTCGGCGTTTTAGTACAATACGGTAAATCACAATGGATATGATTATATGTGTTCACATATCACATTTTTCCAAGACACGGAGTATCAATTTGGTCTACACCGATAACATCATTAAGATATATTTGTTAGGTGGCTGGATGGACAAGCTGATGTGAGCTACACCCTGGTAGACAAACATCGGATGAAAACCGGCAATTGATTGGGGGTTGGCCCCCAAACTACTGTGACACAAAAACGAAACGAATACTTATTTTCTTGAGACAGTTAGTCACTGACAACAAATAAAGGTTCTGCTATACGAGGGCTATAATGCAAAACCGTTGTAGTTGGACAGAGCCAGGGTGACAAACTTGTTGAGGATACCTACACTGAGCCGACACAACGGTTTTATGAATGGTATCATGATCAATTTTTTTGGTGGTGATCGATTCCAAACTCTATGTGCTAACTTTCGTAAAATGTGGGGAAAGTTCCGTAAATTTATCCATTACAGTGCGATTTTATTGGATTAGGAATCCCACCTGAGCACATCTATCATGAAGCCCAGTCTCCCTAATAGTGACGTACCAGATGGCTTGTTGTTGCATGTGTCTATGGAGTATTCCCCTTCGGAATAAACACCAGTTTCACGCTTAACTTTCGAAGCAATAGACGATTTAAGGAAGCCTTCCACTTTATTATTTACGCTTATCGTTGGGCCAACAAGCCTGTTTCAGTCGTTCACACCAATTGAAAGATAATCGGTGATTAGCCAAGTTCTGGCCTGTATAGGAACTATGCGTTTTACTTTTAACATTGAAATTAAAAAGCCCAGCTATGAATTAACGGTTTACACTTTAAAATGATAGTAAATTATCAAAATGGCCTGCTATGGCACCTCTCTTTTGCCTAATTCTTTTAAGCATTTAATAACTATTTAACTCATTTTATATTTTTAAATAAAATAGCAGTGAAACCCCCCCTTTCCCCGTACATCGTACAAGAAGCGCTACTTGACATTGAAAAGTACGTAGAATGCTGAACCGCGGATTAGTGGGTTTCGAACATTGATCTCTATACAATGGATTGGGGGAAAAACCTGGCTTCTTATTGAGCACTGATGCCATATGGTTCATCCAAAATAGCCCAACGCGTTGTTAAGAAGGCGGTCATTTATACAACATTGTTCCGATTGAAATAGATGGATGAGCGACATAACAGACTACAGAAATTAAGCCAATTCACTGGAGCACCATAGTATTTATGCGCGGATAAGATCACACACATGTCTCTAAAACGAGCACCCCGATACAATCTTCGTTAAAGAGGCGTCTCGGGGAATGTTTATGTGTTCCGTGACCGATGCCCGCCCCGTTCCTCATCATCTAACATCACCAACTTGCTGGTGTCTGTAGCCCATCCCATATGTATGGCTTTGTATAAGATCAGTGGTTACAGGGCGACTGCGATAAAACTATAAATCTTACGTCATAATCGTCCCACGTCTTTATCACACATGATTGCTTAGGTGGGGGGGCGTACAGTGCTACACACAGCCAAGCAGAAAACCACATTGCTTAATCACAACTGATAAATCTAAAACACCCCTCTTATCAATTTTTCTCCAAATCACTGAGGTTTTAAAAAGGGTAGTGTCTTTTGCAATAAATTTACAAACGATCTTCCGCTCTTATCATTTGTGTGCTCAACGAAGTTCACAGGATTAGGCTTGTGGCAAACTCCGAACGTATATATGACGGTATGGGATCTATTTTCGCCCTGGCTTCTGTTTCGGGGGGTTTGCATGCGGCGTTTGTAATCTACCAACAGGGAATAAACTGGTAGCTTCCATGATGCGCTAGGCCGTCAAAATAGAATGGGAATAGGCGTGGCCGGTTAACCCAACAGCTAACTTTGCAACAGCATCAATTCCACGAAATTGTATTGATAATACCTATTAAACCCAACATATCAAAAGTCACTAAAATCAAAGGAGTTGGAACCATATATTTTAAGGGGGACAAAACAGGACGTTTATAAACAGGGTCGTCAAAATATCCCATTAAAAAGTATTCAAAACCGGGCCTATCGAAAAGTAGCCAAGTGTTCGTTACATTTCCAGGATTAAAAAAGGTAGATTGCCATATCTGCAGTTATGAGTCATAGTTAGTAGTCAAATATGGGTCAAGTGCCCACTGGGGGTTAATTCTTTTATCAGATGTCATACCAGTGTCGTTATAACGTGTGGGGTGCTCAAATTGTTCGTCCTAATGGTACAGAAGCGCCGAAAGTATACTGGTTGCACCATCTATAATATCCGTTTCATAAATGGAACGCAAAATGTGACTGGGGCTACAACACTAGGGTCTATGGGAGGTCACTGTAAATAGCTCTGTAATTCTTCTAATAAATTAAACAAAGATCTATTTACATTTACGTACTAGTGGGATAAATTTAACAGTTACAACCAGTCCGATCAAATCGTGTCATTCTATGAGTTACCCTCCGGATGACTTGAACTGTTTGACCTATTGTACTAAAACTATAACGCGTATGTAGGGCAAACTATACATTTTTTTAAACCTTATGATTAGCCCAATACATTGGTACATCATTTAAATCAATTGAACATTCGAAATTTTTACCACCTGTACAAACGTTGCCCCCTTATTCTCACATGTTTCCATAGGTTATTTTGGTAACTTTTAATATAAAACAAAAATATTTTTGGCCTATTTCAGAGTATATTAACACCAAAATCGGTTTCTGTTGCAATTTTGTGTGGGGTCAATCCCCCATACATATTGGACTAACACGTTTGTACATTTGTCGGAATAAATCTGAATTTTTTCTCAGGAATACTGCAATGGCCATGAAAACCATCTGGTAACGTTTTATTTATGGAGATGTCAGTATATATGTGCCGATGATTCATACCACTAAATGTCACTTTAAGGAGCACTCCTTGATTTTGACTATCATATTGGAGGTTGTGGCAATTCAAGTTATAAGAAAAAATCCGACGGGAATAAAATTACAAAAGTAGCAATGAAAGAACATCGCTTACTTTAAAATCCAATTCTTTGTTCAAAGCTTAACAAAATAATACATGTGTAGACATTGAATCTTTTTTTATGATACAGTTCTCACAGTATTCCCATACACTCCAAAAGACATTACGGGGTGCCTCAATTATTGTGTATTGATCACCTAGAATTGCTTATTATTCCAGCTATTGAGTGTAAAGGAACAAAAGTTACAATATGCATTAAATGCTTCCCTACTTTCAAACCATGAATTTTCTCTGGGGTAATCCAGCGGCTGAATCGTGTCTCTAATGCAGGACCATGAGGTGTCAATGTGTAGATAACAAGTTGTTTTGGTGTACGAATGTTCTTTGTACGGTCTAGATGGCCCTTAACCGAGCACCATGGCACCTCTGAGTGGCATTCAACCTTGGTGAGTCGTAGCAGAAACACGCTTCTGTGTAAATAAATAAGTCTGTTTTTTGGTCAGGCTAGTGCCTCAATCAGTGAACAAGGTTGGGTCTCACACCCCATTCGGCCTCAGCGACAACCACCGAGAGGTATCTTCTATATCGGTTCAGAGATCTAAGCTCCTGGGATGGGTTCCAAACTCTTTTGATGCAAGGAATTGTAGCACCGAGACCAATTCCCATTCCTTAACAAGGTTACGCAGCAGAGTCAAACCAAGAACATACCCTTCACCAGGCTGATCAGGAGGCGGCTAGCGAAACCGTCATGTCATCCCAAAAACCTAATGGAAGCTCGTAAGATGCCCGTGCGGTACGCCCGGACAGTCAGGACACGAATACCCCCTCATGAAAGATTTCTGCAAAGGAATTCGCAAATTTTGACCTAGAGTTGCAGACACGGGTTGCTATCTGATCGGCACAACTTCACGGTAACGGAGGAGTCGAAGTCGAGAATCGTAAAATTCTCACGCCTCGCGCAGGCAGGCATAGCTTTATAACAAGGTAGAAAACACAATAGACATAAAGCGGAACAGGCCACTTTATTCTAGTAACTAATAATATCATCCCAAACCTCCACGTAGCCCTCATCCACCATTCCTACCTACTTCGCCTTTCCCTATCTTTCCAAACCATCCTATCCATCAATATCCATCCTATCTATCACAACCTCCTATTGATACCATCTTTCCCAAAACACCCCAAGCCCCCATCCGCCATTTCTACCCAGTACTTCCCCTTTCTTTCCCAACCCTCCAACCCTATCTATCCCTAGCCTCCTATATCTATACTTCTTTCGCCAACCATCCCAGCATCCCGCTATGTCCTACCCCACTACGCCTTTTTTTCACAACCATCCTATCCATCCTATCGCTCTTATCTATCCCTAACCTCCTATCTATACCATCTTCCCAACTCTCCCTGTCCTCCCCAGCCCCCTATCCTCATATCCATCCTACCTAACTAACCTCCTATTGATCCTATCTTTCCCACACCCCAGGCCCATCCCCCATTCTACCCATTACTTTCCCCCCTTTTTTCCCAACCCATCCATCTAGACCATGGACGTGGACCAAATAACCAACTGTATAACAATCTTATTCCCCATCTGGGGGTAAGGGAAACCAAGTGTAATTCATAATTAATATTACGATCAACATAACGGTCTGTTCCGCACAAAACTGCACTGTCACATTTTATCCCTTAAAATATATAAACAATGTCACCCACCCCCCTTCCTCAATTTCTTTTTCCCAATATCAGAGACAATGGATATGTATAGAGTTCAGCTAACCATGAGCTAAAGATATTACAATGGGCCGTGTATGTAGGGCCATTGTTATAGCGAGGAGTTAGCCACCTCCACGATTCGGTTGAGTGACAAATACCCCTCCGCCCCCTCTCACAATAACTAACCCGTGTACATTATAATATAGGTCGTTGATACTAAATTTTCCTTCTGAAAACGGGGTCCATTGAATAAAATGAAGTTAAGCAATAAGTTACGATTTGGTTCTGCACAAAGTTGTTAGGTCAAAGCTTGTCCAGCAACATTCTCTCATGAGTGTTTGTTTCATGTTTCTTCCTTTTCTAATAAATGATGAAAAATTGGCCAAGTTATTGAACACTCAACTATAGAAGCTCATATTTGTTTTATCTGTGATGAGGTTAAGTATTTTGTCCCGAAAAGTACTCAGTCTAAATTGGAGAGCGTAACTGCTGAAATCTCTTCAGCGCGCGACATTTAACATAGTCTGCACTCCCAGATGAAAGGAATTTGAAGTGTTTTTCTACCCCGCATACCGGGCCGGTGATTGAATATCTCTAACTCCATTGTTTCCTGAAGTCTATGTGTATCCACTAGTCCTGATATTGAGGAAAGAATTGAAGTGACATTTTTATTCTTTTTCAGAAAATGTTCCAGTTTTATTTGTGGGAACAGACGATTATATGATTTTAAATAAATATAATTATGATTTACACTTGTTTTCCCTCTAGCCCCCCGATGGAGACTACAAAACAACAGCATAGAAGGACATGTCCCATCGTGACTAATCTATCTTCCCTAGCCCCTATATCTATACTATCTTTGCAACCATTTCCTAGCCATCTTCCACTATTGCCTACCCCACTACGCCTTTCCTTCCCCAACCATCCTATCCACCCTATCCTCTATCTATCCTAACCCTCCTATCTATACCACCTTTCCCAACTCTCCCTGTCCTCCCCCAGTCCCCCAAAGATTGATTAGGATGGTTTGGAAGAAATGCGAAGTACGGTAGAAATGGTGGATGAGGGCTGAGGGAGGATGGGTGAGGGTTGGGAAAGATAGTATAGATAGGAAGTTAGGGATAGATATGTGAAGGGGGAAGTGGAGGGGGAATGGTTGTCGGGAAGAAGGCGAAGTATGGTAGAGTTGTGGCTGGGGGCGGGGGAAGATGGGGAGTGTTGTGAAAGATAGTATCGTAAGTAGGTTTAGGGCATAGATCAGGATATGATGGCTTATATGTTGGGAAAGAACGTCTAAGTATGGGTATCAATGGTGGTTGGGGCTCGGGGAGGTTTGGATATGCTTATTATTTTTTTATTATGCCTATGAAGTGCTACTTTTTTATTTCTATATATATATATATATATATATATATATATATATATATATCAATATATATAGGCGAACGAAATTGATAACAAAGCGGGCAATGCATACTATGTAAAGGACTTCTGTATGAGGACTCGAACCCACAACCACAGAGAGGTTGTGGGTTCGAGTCCCATTCCCAGAAGTTCCTTTTTACTATAGTAATGCAACGCCCGCTTTGTTTTTTTTTTTTTTTTTTTAATTTTTCTTTTTTTATAATTATCAAAAATCAGATCAGATTCGTGTCAACTCGCCATTTCTTACGTATAATATATATATTAATATATATATATATATATATATGTATATATGTCATAACCCTATCGCACCTTTGGAAGACACTGATCTTTGTTATGTATAATGAATACGTTTAGGGAGACAGTTTACTGTCTCCCTAACGTTTCCTTTATAATTGCGGTTTATTCCGGGAAAAGTCAAAGAATATGAATATTAATTGTTATGCAATATGGAAGTAAGCCACTAGAATAACAAAGGAATATGAATATTAAGATTTAAATAACTATAAGAGCTCATTAGAACCTAATGAATTAATTCATCTGTCTCCCTAATATACCATTTGTAGATTAATATATATTAACTAATATATGAGATATATATAAATTAATTACAAAGTATATACCTCTGGAAAGGCAACCGTCTCTGAGTTTCAACCGGTCAACCCTCACTTACGATCACTGGGTACCCGATCTTCCGACGGATGATGACACACATCGTGTCTTAAAACCAGTAGAGCATGTATGTATATTACGCCCCCACTACTCGTAGTGGTTGAGCACTCTCGCCTAGTTGTAAAAGTACAGACAAGTGCTGGAAGTGCCTCAGTCGTGACACCATAACAGTGTATATACATACATGTCTACGGGTTAAGACACGACTGTGTGTCATCATCTGTCTGAAGATCGGGTACCCCGTATCTTAAAAGTGAGGGATCCGTGAAACTCAGAATCACGGTTGCCTTTCCGAGGTCCTATACTGTTGTGATTTGTTTTATCGCTCTCCTGTATGGGATTGATCACTCTTAATTCCAAAGATAGTCACCTGTAATTAATACTGTTACTATGAGTTATTTATTACGGCCCCCACTACTCCGCTAGTGGTTTAGCACTCTCGACTATTGGAAAAAGTACAGACAAGTGCTGGAACTGCCTCAGTCGTACACCATAACAAATTTGTATATACATACATGTCTACTGTTAAGACCGACTTGTGTTCATCATCCGTCCTGAAGATCGGTACCCCTTGATCGTAGTGAGGGTTACCGTGAAAACTCAGAGTACGTTTGCCTTCCAAGGTCCTATACTTTTGTACTTGTTTTTACGCCTCTCTCCTGTAATGTGATTGGCACTCTTTTAATTCCAAAGATAGTCCCTTAATATAATACTGTTTTACTATGATGTTATATTACGCCCCACTCTCGTAGTGGTTGAGCACTCTCGACTATTGAAAGTACAGACAGTGCTGGAAATGCCTCCAGGTTGTACAAAACCACACTAACATGTATATACATACATGTCTACAGGTTAAGACACGACTGTGTGTCATCATCTGTCTGAAAAAAAGATCGTACCCAGTGATCGTAAGTGTGGGATACCGTGAAACTCAGAGTAGCGGTTGCCTTTCCAGATGGTCTATCTTTGTAATTGTTTTACGCTCCTCTCCTGTAATGGGATTGAGCCTCTTACTTCCAAGAAGTCACCTGTAACTAATACTGTTTACTATGATGTTATAGTACGCCGCCCACTACTCGTATTGGTTGAGCACTCTCGACTATTTGGAAAAAGTACAGACAAGTGCTGGAAATGGCTCAGTCGTGACCACCATAACATGTAATACATACATGTCTACTGGTTAGAACACGACTGTGTGTCCATCGATCCGTCTGAAGATCGGTACCAGTGATCGTAAGTGAGGGTATGCACGAGGAAACTCCTATTAACGTTGCCTTTCCAGAGTTCTATACTTTGTAATTGTTTGACGCTCTCCTGTAGTGGGATTGAGCACTCTTACTTCCAAATATAGTCACCTGTAAATAATACTGTTTACTATGAGTTTATTACTCCCCCCACTCGTAGTGGTTGAGCACTCTCGACTATTTGGAAAAGGACAGACAAGTGCTGGAAAGCCTCGTCGTGACACCATAACATAATGGTATATACATACATGTCTACTGGTTTAAACCTACTGTGTGTCATCATCCGTCTGAAGATCGGTACCCAGTGATCGTAGTGAGGGTATACCGTGAACATCAGATAACGTTTGCCTTTTCCAGAGGTCTATACTTTGTAATTGTTTACGCTCTCTGTAGTGGGATTGAGCACTCTTACTTCCAAAGCGTATAGTCCCCTGTTAGAGATATACTGCAGATTTAACTATATAATTTTAATAACTGGAGCGCCACTACCACTGATACCCCGCATTGTGTGTGCACGCACTACTCTCGTGTCCTTACATATAATGGACGAAATCTACAGACAAGTGCTGGAATCCTCAGTCGTGCCACCAAAACATCGGTTAATACTACATGTCACTGTTCTGAGCCAACAATGCTCGCTGATAGGTACCACATAGCTAAGTACCGTTTCTTCAATCAGATCTTGAGGGACCCGCTGATCAGGTACGTTGACAAGCGGTACGACCCCCGCATACCGATACTCATAAACTTCAGAGTAACTCTGTGCTCCTACTCCTTTCCAGAGTCTGCTTTGTAACTGTTGTGTTATTACGCTCTCCTTGCCATAGGGGATTGACGCACTCTAACTGCCAAGATATGTGTCACCTGTAAATAATATCTGTTTAACTCATTGATTGCCGCTATATTTACCCTGCCCCCACTCTCGTAGTTGGTTGAGCACTCTCGACGACTATTTGGACCAAGTAACAGACAAGTGCTGGAAATGCCACTTCAGTCGTGACACCATAACATGTACTCTACATACATCACGCCCTTTTCGCCACTGTAAAGAACAGCGATCATCGGTGTAAGATCGCGACCTCTCCATCCCTGTCCTAAATGATCGGTACTTGGGCTCCAGGGCTCGGAGATATCACGCCGTGAGTATGGTACCCCCCCGTGAAATCAGTGTGTCAATCGGTTGCGCCTGCCAGAAGCTCTGTTACTTATGGCACACATGTTTTGTACGCTCATTCCCGTGCTACATGGTGCACATGTCAAGCCGCACTCCTTAATCCAAGAGAGTCCACCTGTAAATAATTACTGTCAAGTCACTATCATTTGCTATTTGAAGAATACATATTACGACTACGGTTACCTAGCGGTCACCGAAAATAATACCCTAACATCTTACTATAATACCCCCCCGGTCTCAACAATCCACGCGCACAGAGCAACACAGCTTCTTAATCTGCGTTACGCGGTGGCCACACCACCAAAATAAAATGCGCTATTGAAAATATCCACGCAACACATACCATATACAATCGGATGTAGCCTGATACTACGTAGAATACCCGTAGCCCCTTCGGAGTCGCACATTGGATGACTTTCATTATAAATCTCCTACTTCAGGATGCCCCGATCAATGACTGTAAAGAAGCACAGGGTTTGAATCCCTTGCTTAAACCACACACACCACACAACACGACAGAGTCCACACCGCACACCAAAAAGGACACGACACACACACCACACACCGGGTCGAACGGCATGCATTTCCAAACGGCTGTATGAACGATTAATACAAGAGGCCCCTCAAACCTTTGCAAGAAAAATAATGCCTGACAAACCATGCACCCTGCTATTCGATGGGACATTCCTTCTATGCTGTTGTTTTTGTAGTCCTCCATCCGGGGGGCTAGGGGAAAACCAGTGGTAAATTCATAATTATTTTAAAATATATAATCGTCTGTTCCCACATAAAACTGGCACATTTTCTTGAAAAGAATACAAATGTATCTTTCATTTCATTTCCACCCCCTCAATATCAGTGACTAGTGGATCCACTAGACTTCAGCAAACATGGAGTTAAAGATATATTCCAAGTCCCGCCCGGTATGCGGTGTAGAAAACACTTCAAATTCCCTTTCTTCTGGGAGTGCAGGACGATTGTTAAATTGTCCGCGCAGCTGAAGAGATTTTCAGCTGTTACGCTCTCCAATTTAGACTGAGTACTTTCAGGACAAAATACTTAACCTCATTCACAGATAAACAAATATTGGAGCTTCTATAGTGCGGTGTTCAATACTTGGCCATATTTTTCATCATTATTAGAAAGGAAAAACATGACAAAACTCATGAGAAGATGTTGCTTGACAAGCTTTGACCTAACACTTTTGTGCAGAACAAATCCGTAACTTATTGCTTAACTTCATTTTCTATTCATTTACCCCGTTTTCAGAAGAAAATTTATTATCAACGACCTATATTATAATGTACACTGGTTATATTGTGAGAGAGGACGGGTATTTGTCACTTCAACCCGATCGTGAGGTGGTAACACCTGGCTATACAATGGCCCTACATACCCATTGTAATATCTTTATCTCATGTTAGCTGAGTATATAATATATCCATTGTCTCTGATATTGGGAAAAAGAAATTGAGGTGACATTTTCTATATTTTTAAGAAAATGTGTCCAGTTTTTATGTGGCGGAACATACCGTTATGTGATCGTAATAATTTATAATGAATTACAACTTGGTTTTCCCTTACCCCCCAGAATGGGGACTACAGAATTGTTATTCAGTTGGTCATTTGGTTCCACGTTCCCCAATGGTCTATGCAGAATAAATCAGCCCTTTCCCTCCCCCTAACGTGGGAATTGCTAGTAGATCATGGACATAATAGAGCGAAGGACAACCAAGCGAAAACCACCAATTATCTTCCGATTACCCATTCATCTCGAACAAACTAGCACTCGATGTTGTATTCATGTGCTACACCGAAATCCGTTTGTGATTTATACTTTTTGCCGCCGCCGATCAGAGGGGGGGGGGGGGGGGGGGGGGGGGGGGGGGGGGGGTGGGGGGGGGGGGGGGGGGGGGGGGGGGGGGGGGGGGGGGGGGGGGGGGGGGTGGGGGGGGGGGGGGGGTGATCTACGTGAAAAGCTGTCCCACAAACTTTGTAATTTTACCGATGTTTTTGGACCCCTGCGTATGGGTTTTTTTAAAAGTGCATAGTACATTCATTTCGATCTTTTTTTTGGCAAGTTGTTGTCACCAAAAATAAGTGAGGAGAATTTTTTTTCAGAAAACCGAAACCCCATCAAAATCCTTCATTCCTTTGTGGATCTACGACTGTAGTAAAATAACTTTTTCATTTTGGTTATTTTTGTGACCCTAATTGTTAAAACTCTTGTGAAATAATATGAACATGTTCCGAATCACTTCCGACTCTTGAGAAACGGTGTAATGAAAGTTTCATGTACCTTGTAAAGAATAACTGAACTGGTGCCCAATCGCGCATTCGTGGAATTCTACCTCGAAAACCCACCAAAATTTTAATATTTTAACTTCCGGTTATGTTGATTTTGTTACCGTTGTGGCTGTTTGATAGGCGACACCATGTCGAACTGATTCCAATGTCTGTTTAATCTGAATTATGAGTGTGATAAGTCGTACTTTATACCTAATGTAGAAATTTATATTTAATTTACCCTCGTCTTCCGAAGGGGGGGGGGGGGTGTTACCCGCCTCTTCTATTCATTTGGCTCTATAACTAATGAGTTATGTAATTGCCAATTGACATTTATGTTCCGTTTAATGCCCCCCCAAATCAAAAACCAACCGGAGTATGAGCAAAGGTAAAGGGTGATTCAAAAGTTGGGTGCTAGGGTGTGACAACCCAATCTTAAAGCCCCCCCCCCAAAAAAAAAAAATGAAAAGGGTTTAGGCAACAATTATGATTTATGTGTTTTTTTGGTCGAAAAAAGGTTAAAATTTTTCGTAGAGACCATTCTTGCCAAATTCGCCCCACTCCCCGGCGAATCTGGGGGAAAAAGTCATCCCCCTAAACATATCTGGTTACCGGCCGACCTCTACCATTTTTAATCATTATAATGAAGACCAATGTATTGTGTACATTTGACTTCAGTTTCAACTTTACCTTGCTAACCTCCCCCTCCCCCCATTTTTTACCATGTTCCCCACATTTCCCAGCGGTTGCACCAAAATTATGATCTCCCACTCTTCAAATATAGAAACCAACTTCAACCCTTCTCCCAAACAGTCTAGGAATCACATTTCAAACGTATTTTTGTATTGGCACTACATTTTTCATACTTTTCATACCTATTTGTCGTGGGTATAGATTTCTCTCATGTTTTCATGCGTCTTGGTTCAAATTGGTGAAAAACATCCTTCCCAGTGTGGCCCTGCCGCCACTTAGTCCAGGACCTGTTTAGAACCCTGCTTACAATTCAAAAATAATTCAAAAAATGCAAAAATGCTCCCACACCTACCAGTTTCCACTCCCGCTAACGACCCGACGTCGCGCATTGAACCTTGAGGGCGTCGCTCTGTCACTTTTGGTTCGACCCTGCCCTGAGACAAGGGCCCCTAGATTCTCTATGATTACGTGTGATAGTCTACCAATGGAACCGCTCCTAGATAAAAGATAGTGGGTAGGGGCGTTACGACAATATAGGCGTTGGCGCTTGACGCTACATGGGCATGTCCCTTGCATCCCTGCGATGGCCCTGTCCACTTGTGTAGCGAACTCCTCCCCGCGACTTGGGTCCGGTCTGCCATCGCCACGTGTCGTATTGTGTAGAATCCAGGGGCGTTCTCCGGTAGATTCCCCGTCAATTGGCCCGTATGGGGCGGGTATTGTGGTCTAGAGCGTCTTGCTAGGGCGTCGCGGTTGCATCTGATGACCTCGTCTCGGCTTCCTACGTCTGGTATGGAGGTGGATTGGAGTAGTAGGAGGGACGTAGGTGGGGAACTCCTGTGATTCTTTGGCTTAGTGGATAAACGTAGTGCCTCGAATGGGTGCACTTGGCGGTCCTGGGTGGGTCACGGGCCGCGTCTTGATTCGGCTAGCACGGGGTTTCACCGTCTTTCTTCTTTTTGCGGGCTATTTCATGTTTTGTTTTAGCTTGGTTTGTTGTTCCAGAGGGCGGGTGGCTCCTTTTTACCTTTAAGAATCCACCCAGGTGCTTTTTCGAAAACCGGCTGCTAATTCCGAAAATCCAAAATGGCCGCCGGTAGCCATTTTTAAAAATATAAATTTACTTTTGGATACCTAAGTATGTGTAATCCCCTCGTTTTAGGGGTTTTTTGGGGTTCTTGTAATGTTCATTTTCCTTTTGCTTCAAGTCTTTTTTATCATTATCCTTCCTTTTCCATTGGTACGGATTTTTTGGAATCCAAGATGCCTCCTGCAGTCATATTGTTTTTAGTATTACACCTTTTGAAAGATTCATCCTAGAAGTATGTGTAATACTCGTGTAGATGGTTGTATATGCAGGAATCCCAATTGACACCCTTTTTATGAGTATAGAACCAAAGTTTAGGGTCAAGAATTTCCATTAAGACCGTTGATAAAATGCTAGACCATTTAGTGTGTTGCATGCCATCTTGAATTTCAATAAAAGGGTGGCCGCCACCATTAACTAACTTTTGCCTATATCTTTGGTCCTGAGATTCGTAGAGGCAAAATTCTGGCGTCTACACCCGTTTTTAGGTCAAGGAATTCAATGACACCATTGATAACAATGCTGAACCATTCATTTGCGGCAGCAATCTTGAATTTCAAAATGGCTGCCAAGAAAAAATGGATTATATTACATACATTCGCCTTTGAGAGAGGTGGAAGCATGATTCTGGTGTCTATACCCATGTTTACAAGGTCAAGGAATCCAAAAAGATCAAAGGTAACTTTACTGGGTTCTTTGTTTGTGGCAGCCATTGGTTGTTTGGTTGAACGTAATTCCCTCCTTTGGAGATAGGAGTACCAAGTATAGAAATATAGTGTCAAAATTGAACAAAAGTCATTAATTTGGTACATGTGAGTTGGCGGATTTGACATATTTAGAAGTGACATTCATGGCCAAAACACAGTAGTGACATGGTTGGTAGTGAACGTGGCAGTGACAGAGTTGGCATTGTCATTGGTAATGACATGGTTGGTGGTGACACATGTATTTAGCAATGTTCCTTGAAACGCATCTATGACGTAAGCTGACAATATCGATAGCGCACGTGTATTCAGTCTGTACCCCTCCAACATGCCGTGCTGGGGCCCATGTGGGTTTTGTGTGGTAAGCTGGGCTATAGTGGGCATGGGTGTTATGTGGGCTATTCTTAATGGGGCCCATGTGGGTTGTAAATGGGTAACCCATGATGGGTTTATGCCTCATGGGGCCCATGTGGGTTTTGTATGGGGCATGGTGGACATGGGTATCATGTGGGCTATTCCTGATGGGCCCCATGTAGGCAACCCATTATGGGTGTTTATTGGGTTACCCTGTGGTGGTTCCCATGTGGGATTAATCTGGGCTACCCATCATTGGTTTTACCCAAGTTATTGGTCAGTGGGGCCCACTTGGGTTTTCACGTGGGTTACATGGGCTTACGTGGGCATGGGAATTACATGGGCTTTCTAAATGGGGCCAGGTAGGTGTCAATGGGTAACGGATAGGCTTCTTTACTTGGGCTTTAAGTGCAGGGGTTTCCCAAATGGGGCATTGTAGGTTTTCAATGGGGCAATGATGAGTTTCTTTAATTGGGCTTTAAGTGGGTTTCCTAAATGGGGCCATTGTAGGTTTTCAATTGGCCGGCTGAGTATATTTTACTCATATGCAAGGATGGGCATTTCCAGGGCTGCCCATTTTGAGCCCGTTGTGGGTAAAATGTTTTATTTTCCATTCTTTTGTATCAAATAATTATCTAACTTTATTTAATAGGTCAACTAAACTCATCCCTGTCGATATGAAGGCCATAACGTACAAGTTTAATCATTTTAACTTCAACAATCCTTTAAATAATCTAATTTGATGCCAATTTGTCAGTAAGTACAAGTGGTCGACTGGATAGAGCATTCGACTTAAGATCACGAGGTCCCCGGTTCGAATCCAACCAAGGTAAGTAATACATATTTGTAACCGTGTTAGTATGAGATGCAAGTGATGTCTAATGAATAGTTGGAATTAAAACAATATCCAACTGTACTAGAACTCTTTTTTTTCTTTAATTAAAGCATATAATTAGCCGTTAACATGCATGTGATTTGTACTTGGCCCCATAAGGGCCCCATAAAGTACCCATCTACGGCCCAAGTAGATAACCCACTGGGGACCATCATGGTTCCCGACGACAAAAAAAGAGGGCCCCACATGGCTGCCAATTTGGGGCCCAGAAACTTGGCCCATGCAGGACCCATATTGGACCCTTGCCTCAATGTTGGAGGGGTATGTACACTAGTTTTGGTGTAAGTTGAGATTTTAAGAATTGGCAGTGACATTGCTGATGGTGTCATAATTGGCAGTGACATAGCTGATGGTGTCAGCGTTGGCAGTGTCATAATTGGAAGTGACATTGCTGATGGTGTCATAATTGGCATTGTCATTTATAATTGGAAATGTTATTTTTGTTGGTGACATAGTTGGATCACGCATCATCAGAGTCATCGCTGTCTTCGTTCTCTGATGAAACAGGTGAAGAGTCCTGATCGTCTGAATCATCGTCATCTAAATCACTTGTATCAAGTCTCTCTTCTTAATCTGCAAGAGCTTCGAAAAGAATCGGGCCATCAACCCATAATGGTTCTAAGTGCCAAGAGTCCATCCATGTCTATCAGTTGGAGAGGGAGTGTCTACAACGGGAGTATCTGCTAGTCTCCATATAGCAACCCGATAGTTCTTTCTACGGATGTGTTGTTGTAATGCTGCACGACATGGCCGAGGTGCAACATACCGTCATCACAACATTTCTCCATGATGAGAGTGAACCTGAGGCTGTCAACACTCTTTGAATCTCGGTCGACCATAGATTGCACATGGAAATTCTTCGAAACCAGCAAACAATTCCTTAGTAAACCTCGCATGCACTTCCTAGGTCTGCTAGGATGGTTGGAACTTTGGAAGCTTCTGCATCACTTTGATAGGTTTCACCTTCACTGTCACCTTGAAGGCACTTGTTGTATCACTATGTGTGAAGGCATGTAGGGCCAACAGCCAACAACTTACTCCTGAGTAAGACCATTTCAAACAGTATGGTGATGGTGAAAGAGAATTTCAAACAGTATGGTGAGGGTGAAAGAGAATGAAAAGTGTAGGAGAATGAAACATATATCGCTGTCACGTACCAAGATTCAAGAGAGTGTTGACAGCCTCAGGTACACTCTCATCAAGGATAAATGTTGTGATGAAGGTATATTGCACCTCGGCTGCAATGTTCACCTTGCCACGTTACCACCATGTCGTGCAGCATTAAGACAACATATCTGCCGTAGAGTGAACTATCAGGTTGCTATATGGAGACTGGCAGCTACTCCCGTTGTAGGTTGTAGACTTTCCATCTCCAACTGATGGACATGGATAGACACTAAATTCTGGGCATTTAGAACCATTATGGGTTGATTGTCCAATTCTTCCCGAAGCTCTTGCAGATGAAGTAGAGAGACTTGATACAAGTGATTCGGGTGACGACGATTCAGATGATCCCCACACACCACATGGGTGTACCTAAAACCATGGGTGTAATCAGACACCCGAATTTTGCCTCTACGAATCTCAGGGACCAATATATAGGCAAAAGTAGTTAATGGTGGCGGCCATTTTGAAATTCAAGATGGCTGCAACAACTAAATGGTCTAGAATTGTTATCAATGGTCTCATTGAATTCCTTGACCCTAACTTTGGTTCTCTACTCATAAAAATGGTGCCAAATATGGACTTCTTACACCTACAACCATCTACAACGAGGTATTAGACATAATTCTAGGATGAGTCTTTCAAAATGTGTACTTTACATATGACAGCCGGCGGCCATCTTGGAATTCCAAATCCATACCATGTAATATGGACTTCTAATGATAAGAATGATGTCAGAAATAACTTCCCAGCACCTAAAAACCCCATAAACGATGTATTAAACATAATACTAGGTTAAGTCATTCAAAATGTGTACTTTTCATATGACTGCCGGCGGCCATCTTGAAATTCCAAATCCATACCATGTAACATGGACCTCTAATGATAAAAACGATGTCAGAAATGAATTCCCAGCACCCCAAACCCCTAAAACGAGTATTACACATACTTTTAGGTATCAAAATTAAAATTTATATTTTTAAAATGGCTACCGGCTGCCATCTTGGATTTTTGAATTCGCAGCCGGTTTCGAAAAAGCACCTGTGTGATTCTTAAAGGTAAATGGTCCAACAACTCAAATCAAGTCTCAGAATCTCTCGCGGATGAATTGTAAGCGGGGTTCTAAGCAGGTCCTGGACTAACTTTCCGAAGAGCGCTTTCCTTTCTGCTGAGAGGGCAATTATCGCATTACCTTAAGCCGGTAAATTGGATGGTGGTAGGATTTTATAACAAAAGGCGGTTAAAGTGATAGGGGCTTTGAAATCGTGTGTGTTTGTCTCCTCTCTATTAGCCATGCATGACATAATAGAAAAGGAAAAAACCAAAGAGGTTCTATATAGAAGAGAGGCAAAACGTTACGTAAATCTTTAGAAATTCACCGTCTCGATGTTTGCCGACACAAGAGAACACAGAGCAGTCCCAACATAGAAAGCAAGGGCTGACTCCGCTTCTTCCACATACTGTGGGTGGCTGCGCCTTTGCATTATACACTAAATCGGTAGTGATACTTAATAATGTATGTTAGAGGATGGCCAGGGTGTAATAATAGTGTACGGATCATTGTGTCACGATACTCTGTGTTCTCATAATTGCTTGCAATGCGCGCTTAGGAAGACAGATGTATTCATTGAGGCGGGTTTATTTAAATCAAGAGACTGATGTGTCATTTCAGTCGTTGTGGGGGCAAGGGTAGGACAAAATTTAACCACCCAATAGCACCCACAATCCAAAACTGTATTTTGGGAGGATTGTTGTATCGAATGACATTATGTGTGTATACAAGCACCAAAATGATAAATTCCGTGCAAATATTCAAAATGTCCAGCGCCAGCAGGACGCTGGTTTTGCATGCGTTTCACCACCTTGAGGAACAACCAACACGAAAACCACCAATTACCAAATTCGATACCATTATCTCGACAAAAAATCACATTTTCAGATTCGTGTCATCACCATTTCTTACGTATATATATATATTATATTATATATATATATACTATCTATATATATATATATCTATATATATATGAAATGAAATAAAAATTTCCTAACTGATGAGATTGAGAGTAGTGAAATACCAAGAAATATTTGTTATTATTCAAATAGGCCAATGAATGTGATTGACACTGCTTGTCAAAACACAAATGTTTTGAGTCGCTGGGGTTCTAGGGAAGTCGAATACGTATTCGGCTGCGTGAAACCCGTTGATTTCTCCTTCTGGAATGGTGAGATTACACTAGCTATGGGTTTTTACTACTTTAAGTTGTCGACGATGCCACGATGATAAAAATAACGATGGCGGCAATAACGATGAAAATATGAAAACGAAGTTGACGACAATAAATCCCTTTAATTAGTCGACAATGTTTTAATTAGTCGACCATAGTAGTTTAAATCATTTTTTTTTGCATTGGGAACACAATGTACTGCTGTTATATAAAAATTACTAAATAGTATGCATTTTTGCAACATCACACAAAAAGATGACGCTTTGGCGTTTTCCTTGGCATCCACATCGCTTGCAAATTATGATTATATCTATTATCTCATTCTGATTTTTTCAAATAAGATTATCATTTAATAATCTTATGATGCTTATATTGTTATTTGTGCCATTGAGATGAAATAAAACCTGCAAACCTGAAACGGAATATTGAATAGAACTGTCTACAAGTAATTCTCAGGAATATGTTTCTATGTAACTGGAATGTTTCAGAACTTAAGGTGCAACGAGAGATTTGAGGCACCCAATATTGGACATAATAGTAATTTCATATAGATTAGACACTCAATGATTTCTTACCTCGTATTTGGGTACAGAAATGTCTTGAAAGAGAGAAAAAAGGTGATTTTGATTTGCTTATATTTCATATGTAAAACAATAGGCGAATTTTGTATTTGCTCCTACGAAAATTATAAAATATCCCAATATTTTAAAAAAAAAAAAAAAAAAACATTTCTCAGCGTAATCCTTCAGATGGTGATATTTTTGATGGAAGCTTTACATAAGGCAAAAATCAGTAATTCGAAATCTCTCGTTGCACCTTTAAAAAGGTTTTGGAGCCATTAAATGTGGGCCAATAATGTAATGACAGCCATATTTGTTTCGTTGTCTTAAAAAATTTCTCATTACATTGTAAAAACACTGTACAAAAGTGTTTACAACCTTTTAAAAACAAAGGTTGTTCAGGTTCTGCGTTAAACAAACCGGTTGTTTAACTGAGTTGTTTGAATATTTAAACAAGTCTGTTTAAATGTTGTAAAACACACTTGTTTTAAATTTTAAACACCCAAGTTTAACAACCCGGTTGTTTAATGCAACTCGAACAAACCATGGTGGTTAATGTTGAAAGGATAATATTTGGCATCCAGGTAAAATCGTATTAACTTACTGCGACCACGTTTAAACATATTATCTAACAGATCCTGAGGAACTTATTCAATCATTGTTGTTTTAAAAGTTCTAAACAAATTTTTTTAAAACAGAGTTTTTACGTTGTAAATACTTCCTATCTTTTATGATAATGTACACGTTAAAATAATATACGAAACTGAAACAAATTCCAGTTTATACTCAATGTAAAATACTATCATGAAACAATTTTAGAGCGAGAGCACTATACGCTTTCTTATACAAACTTTCCAAAGAAGAGAGAAAATATTCATTGCTCCTGAAAAAAAAAAGGGGGCATTTTTTAAGGTATAGTAATCATTTAGTTTGAAAAGTCCAAGTTAACACTATAAAGAAAAGCAAATTTGGCAATATGCTTACCACCCTGGAATTCACTATTAAAAAGCAGCAAACCTTGACGAGTTGTAGCCACTTTGGTCCTCCGTTGTTCTATGGTTCCACATAAGTACAATAATACCAATACCCATGTAATGGCGTCACAATAACGTCGAAGTTCGCAAGTTGGCCAAAGTGTTCATTTCCACATACACACATCAGTATAAAATTCACAAAATCCCATTTTGTCAACCAAAACGTAGGAATATCGGACTTTCATGCGGATTTTGGTCCCCAAATGATGGAAAATGGACTAGTTTATATAAACATAATTTTTGATCCATACTGTAGGCCCATATTAAAAAAGAACAACAGCAACTGTTGGCGTAGCGTATCTATTCCCTCCCGTTTTCACCAATGAGGTTCCCGGGGGGTTTTGTTTTTTATCCGCAAAATCCCCGGTTGGAGCTAGTTCACGGTGGGTCTTATGTGAAAATCTTTGTTTTGTTTTGGGGTTGTGTTTTTTTTCGCGATCCCATACTCGTCCCCGTCAGGTTTTCTCCGGTTTCTTCCTGCTTCTAAAATCGAAGCTTCTTGGCATAAATCTGTTTTCAAATGGTTTTATGTGTTCTCTGATGTGCTGAGCCTTTCATGGCTGCCACAATGCACACAGCGCCTGAGCACGTTTACGGATATATCGCGCTTGGTCTATAATATTTTACCAAGACGGCTCTCAGGCCGTCTTGTTCTGTTTTCTGAGCGTTCTTCTTTTTTTTTTTTTGTTTAAAAACCAAGAAACCCCCGGGGCCCACCCCTCAGCCGTCTTGTTCTGTTTTTTGATGGTTTCTTTCTTTCTTTATTCTTCTGGCAACACGTCAGGTTCTAGCGTCTATTTGCGTCTTGCTCAGTCATGGTTTGACTATTCTGACCAGACTTGCATTAAATGCCCTGGAGTCATTCCATTCATGACAGATGACTTGACGAACCCCGATCCGGGGTCAATCTCTGTTAACAGGGGTCAAAAGTTATTTTTCCCGATAACAGATTACAATGCACGGTCACATGACTCATGCATGGGAAGCAGCTTTGGACCCTCACAAAGTATTGGGTCGAGAGGGTCACTCGGGGGTCAATAGGGGGTCACCTCCGGTCTTACTGTGAACAATCTGCATAAAATCTTCAAACATAGGTATCTGGTATCTCAACGTTTGCATGGTCACGTGACTCACACATATTAAGCAGCTTAAGACGCCTTCACAAACGTGTGCTCGCATGGGGGTCAAGGTCATTAGGGAACTTCCGGGTCAAAACCACAAATATCCAAATATTCAAAAATTTTATCTCAACCCAAACATAGTAGCAGTGACTTACTGCAGATAGCCTTTCATGTTCCTGGGTATGCAATGTCATTTTTATTTTGGAGGTCAAAGGTCATTTATGGTCATTTCCGGTTTTAAGGTAATTATTTTAAGAATTTTTATCTCCAGACTCAACATAGTAGATTTTTTTATTTGGCATTGGAACAATGCCTTTTTTGTTGTGTAACACGATGTTTATTTATACGGGATCAAAGGTCATTAAGGGGGTCAACAGTCCAATTTTGCCAAAACAAAATTTTAAATAATACCAAATTGGATTTATCTCATCTTACGATTGAGTTTAATTTAATTGTGAAAAATTACCTTCGTCTACAGGATTAACAGGCGATATAACAAACTGGTTCAAGGAACCACTGAACCGTGGTTCAATATAGGGTTTCAGGGATAGGAGTCCAGTCCTTAAGGTGGAAGGTCATTTTCCGGTTTGAAAGCCCAACATTGTGAAAAAATTGTAAAAAATCGCTGTCCTTGCAAATTAGGTAGCAGAGTGACGTCATTAGAGCACATGTATGGTTATTACCAGGCACGGTCTTCGGGTTGTCCACAATTTTCAGACAAAGTCAATAGGGTCACTTCCGTCAAAAACCAAAAATTTCCAAATTTTCAAATTTTTTTATCTCAAAACCCAAAACATAGTTACATGACTGACTTAAAGATTTGCGTTCATGTTACCTGGTGTATGCAATTATTTTTGTTTGGCGGTCCAAAGGTTCTTTAAGGTCATTTCCGGTTTTAAGGTAATAATTCAAGCTAATTTTCACCAGAACTAAGCATAGTAGAATTTTTTTTTATTTGCAATGAACATGTATTTTTGTTGTGTACAAGAGGTTTTTTATACCGGGATCAAAGGGTCATTAAGGACAAAAGGTCAATTTGCTAAAATGCTAAAATAAGACCAATGCTATATCTCGCCTAGAGAAGACAGATAAGCCTGTATGCTGCAGTGATGTAACTTATGGTAAAGAATCCTATTATCGTCCTCGACCCCAAAGGTCACAGTTTCCAGGCAAAGGTCAAACATCCTACAACAAACTCCGATGAGCTGAAAATTTGTCCAAGGAAAATCCTTTGTGGCATCATAAATACAGAACAAGTACAGTTGCCCCAATCCGGGACCCAGGGGTCACCTTATAGGGGTTAAAAGGTCCAATCCTGACATGCGTGGATTGAGTTGAAACTCAAAAATATTGATCCTTGTAAGTTTGTTGTACTACACGTAAAAATACATAATGACATTTGTGACATATTGGTGAAGTTACGGGGGTCAAAGGTCAAGTCACCTCAAGGGGTCATTAAAGGGGATCACACCTCCATTCCCAATTACGCCGTCCTTTGTAAATTAGATCTGTCCCCAGGTCATCTTTCTTTCTTTCTTTCCTTCTTTGACTTTTTCTTTGGTTCTTTTCTTTTTCTTTCTTTCTTTCTTCTTTCCTTGATTTTAGGTTCTTCTTGCTTGTATCTTTTCTTCTATTCTTTCCTTTCTTTCTTTCTTTCTTTCTGTTCTTTCTGGCAACATTTCAAATGCTGCTTCTAGCTCATCACGTTTGACGTATTCTGACTAGATTTGCAACCAAATAACCTCTGGTCATCTCATTTGCAATGATTTGACCCCCTGCGGGGTCATCTAGGGGTCAACAGGTGTCAAAAGTGTATTTTCTTTAAAATGCTACTCCGCCTAACGTTACATTGCGTGGTAACGTGACTCTGCATAGGAAGCATCTTGAGACCCTCAACAAAAGTTACTGGTCGAGAGTTCAATTTTTGGGGTCAATAAGGGGGGCACTTTCTGTCTTAATGTGAACAATCTTCAACAAATCTTCAAACTAGCTTCTGCTATATGCAACTTTGCATGGTCACTTGACTCATACATACGAAGCCGCTTAAGACCCTTCACAAGTTTTGCTCGACATGGGGTTCACAGGTCATTAAGGGGTAACTTCCGGTCAAACCCCAAAATATTCCAAGTTTTTTTTGATCTCACAATGGGGGTTACATATAGTTGAGTGACATCACCTTCAGATATGCATGGTGATACTGATGTATGCAAGGTATTTTTTATTTTGGGTCAAGGTCCTTTAAGGCATTTCCGGGTTTAGCTAATAACTCAAGATTTTTAATCTCCAGAACTAAGCAAAATAGAAATTTTTTTTTCTTTAACTGGAACCTGCTTTTTACGGTGTACATGAGTGTTTTTAATTTGGGTCCAAATGGTCAATTTTTGCTAAAAATGCTAAAAATAAAACAAAATTGGCTATATCTCAGCCTAATAAACAAATAAAGCCCCATTTATTGCTGCAGTGATGTAACCTTAATAGTAGAAGAGGGTAGGATATCTCGACCCCAAAAGTCAAAGTTCAAGGTCAAAGGCAAAATCTACAAACAAGCTCCGATTGAGTTGAAATTGTCAGGTATAGGCCTCGTGACATCAAAATACAGAACAAGTACAGTTGACCCCATCCGTGACACAGGGGTCACGTTATAGAGGTGAAAGGTCAATCCCTGACATGCTTGGGATTGAGTGAAATCAATAATAATGATACTTGTAACGTTGTTAACACATAAAATACATTAATGACATTTGTGACACATATTGGTCAAGTAACACGGATCAAAGTCAAGTCACCTAAATGGGGGTCATAAGGAGTCACCATCCTAATAGGCCGTCCTTGTTGCCATGTTATATATTATAGATAGATATATAAGATATATATATATAAATATATATAACTTATATATATATATACTGGATCATAATTTGATGCACGCTGATAGAAGAACAAGTTAAATTAACATGGTAAGAATTGGCTGAAAGGGATCGAACCGGCGACCTCTGGAGTGCGAGACCAGTTAATTAAATACTAAAATGTCATGGGATTTGCTATATGATCCGGCCAACAGGACAAAGTAATCTGTATGTTGATTAGGTATAAAGATGTTGGCTACGGGATCAACCCCAAACGTAGGCTGACTAGCTCAGTTGGTAGCGCACTGGTCTCGCAATACAAAGGTCGCTGGTTCGAAATTTCCCGCTTCAGCAATTCTTTACTCAGTTTAATTTACGATAATATATATATAGAAACTATATATATCCATAAAACCCACTTTCAAAATTTTGGGCAAAAATCCCTCCATTTCAGTGTATTTCATCGCGGCCAACCAGCCAGCCACTAACAGGCCGAACGCTTTCAGCGACACCACAACTCTACGTCCAAACAGTGAGACAGCAGGTCACGCATGCGTTATTTTCTTGTTCAACATGAAAAAACAATGGTGCAGCGCTGACCTCTCAGTTGGTAGAAAACGTTTGAACAACTTAGTTTTTGGGGCTCGTAAATACGTTGTTCCATTTTAACAAATATTGCAGAAATGTTTTACAAAGTCTCACTTATTACCTCAGATGGATAATTATAATTATAATGATATTTTTGGGGTTTTGAAAAACAAGGATGAAAAGTGAAAAAAATCTGTTTAAAACTGCGTAGTCTTGACAAAATTCAGGAGCCCCACCGTCATTTTAAAGGTGACCAAATCATAAAGGGACATCTTATCGTAAAAAAGTCTGTGCACGCGAAGCTGATCTTTGGAGAAAAGCGAGACCACGGTTAGTTTCTATATTGCCGTTTGAACAGGAATTCGCCTATACTTTACACATAGCGGAAACACATCACTGCTTTGAACCCGTTTGACGGTGTGGGGAAGGCAAACAAAGAGAACCGAGAACGGAGTGTCTTTTGTATTTGTGCAACCATGCATTCTGCATCGTTTACAACAATTTCTGCGGTTATCAATTGATGTCACGTGATCAGGCTGACTGCAAAGGCCACTTCCAGATGAAGACCAAGGAAGCGGACGATCTGGATTAGTATAGCTAGGGCCAGTGGCACGACTACGTGACTTTTCACCCAAGGATTGGGTTAATAATCTAGAAGATTACCGCCGACCAAGGAAACGGTCCGCTCTGGACTTCATTTTTTGCAATGTCTGAGAGGCACTACCTCCTATGAGTATACGTTCTGGTCGCGCCCCATATTTTCTATCCTTTTAGAGCAACTTAATACGCGATTGGTCCAGTATTAACATCAACTGACTGTGCGAGTTTGCAGTCAGAAACCGGGCATGATAGTACTCTTTAAAACATTAGATATGAACCTTCCACAACCTTAATTTACATAGGTTTCACGGGAAACGAACAGTGGCAACTTTTCTTGCGGACCCTACGGGTGGTCTCCGGGACCAACTTTAAATAGCGTGTGATTTTAAGGTGTTGCCTGGCTAAATGTTGCTGCCGTTGCCCGGCCCACTTGAAAGGTGTTGGACTAGTGATTCTAGTTTACGAGTAGATTACCGGCAGCTTTGGTCAAAATTACGCTGTTACAGCCGTGCCCTGCCAATGAAAAAATTCACCTAGCAGCGGCCACGCAAGTAGTAGCAGCCCACGGAGGTTGCAGGTTGAATTTTTCAAAAACTGAACTAAGCCAGAGCGGAAAACGCTTCCTGTTAAGCGGGAAGGCGCCCGAAGGTTCTTTGGGTGATGAAAAGTCACCAGCGGGCCCACGGCAAGTTACGTAGCCAGGCACGGCCAGGAGAATTTTCAAAAATGAAGTTTAAGTCAAGAGCGGAACGCTTCCCTTTTTTAAAGCGGGAAGTAGCCTAGGTCTTTGGGCTATGAAAAGCCACATAGCCCGGCCACGGCAAGTATTGTACGTTGCCAGGCCACGGCCAGGATGAATTTCAAAAAATGAACTAAGTCCAGAGCGGAACACCTTCCTTGTTAGGCGGGAAGTCGCCCTAGGCCTTTGGGTGAAAAGTCACCTAGCGGGCCACGGCAAGTACGTTGCCAGGCCACGCAGGGAGAATTCAATAATGAATAAGTCCAGAGCGGAAACCGGGAACGCTTCCGTTGTTAAGCGGGAAAGTCGCCCCTATGGTCTTTGGTTAAATTTAAAAGTCACCTAGCGGGCCACCGGCAGTAGTTTGCCAGGCCACGGCAGGATGAATTTTCAAATATGAACTAATCTTCAGCAGCGGAACGTTCTTTTTAAGCGGGAAGTTCGCAATAGGTTTTGGGTTTGAAAAGTCCACCTAGACGGGCCACGGCAAGTACGTCGCCAGGCCACGGCAGGAGGAAATTTTCAAAAATGAACTAAGTCCAGAGCGGAACAATTCCTTGTTCAGCGGGAAGGGCCGTGGTCCTTCTTTTTGAAAAGGTTATTCGCTGCCGTGGCCGCTAAGGTTTGCATGTGGGTATTCGTCACCACTTCTGTCTCCCGGGAATCAACCGGAGCGGAACCAGTTACACGCATGTGGCGGCGGCCAATTTCGGCTAAAAACTCAAGGAAGCCGACCGATCTGGACTTAGTTTTTTTTCACCCTTAACTATGGCTGTTGGCTCTAGGGCCACTTTCCCGCTTAAGACCGAGGCAGTTGGTTTCCGCTCTGGACTTTGGGCCGTATGCGAATTTCACCCGGAAATAGTCACTTGGAAGAATTTATGACATGAAAAGATCCGTTTCAATCACGTGACCGACCGGTTCCACCACGGACAATTCCTTTCATTCCAAGGTATAAAATTATTAAAAATGCGATTAGTTTTTAGGTAAGTATCGATGTGAAGTGGATAAGGCGAAGGACCCAAGACCGCTAGAATTCAGGTTCGGGTCCCACTCAAGGTAAGTCAATTTTGTCTTTTTTTTTCGCATACCTTTTCTCCGTGATAACTTCACGTGATACCGTCCCGTGATAAGCGGCACGTGATGATTCGTGGGGAAATGTAGGGTATAAACGGAGCGCACGCCCCGCGATCTTGTTATCAGTCTAGCAATGGACGCAATGAACGGTCTGAGAAAAAACTTATATGAGATCGTGTTTGGAGGGAGGGGGTAGATTGAAACTACAACCTCTGAAGAAGAGATAGCGGAGAGAGTTATTGAGAGGATGCGGGAGAGAGAAGAGAAACAAGCTACGAGGAAGAGCTGGAGCAGGAGGAGATAGAATTTTGGGATCTAGAATCTGGCGCCGGCGCTCTTTCCCCCACTTGCTTTGCCTAAGCCAAAGACGGCCACAGGAGACGGGGGGAAAGGGACCGGTCGCACCCAGCCATCGGGCAAGGCTATCCTGCCAGAAGGGAGCAAACCCTCGCGTTGTCATCCAGGGATAGTCATTGCATGATGGCATGCAATGGCAATGCTACACAACTCAACTTCACCAGTTGCATCCAGTCCATCGGGCAAGGCTTATCCTGCCAGAAGGGCAGACTCCTCGCGTTGTCATCCCAGGATAGTTTGGCAGATGGATGCCATGCAAGGCTAAACAAGATGGTTGCGCCGATCTGCCCTACACTTCGGCCGTCTTAAACCCGCAATCGCTCATGCTGCTACCACATAAGGGCAGCCTACATGTACGTTGGAACCTGGCCAATAAAATCACAACAATGGGAGGCCTTTCATCCGACCGGTATTTGGTCCTGTACCCGGCAAGGAAATGAATGGGAGTGGAACATGCTGAGGGTGGGGGGAGTTATATTTTTCGCTTTCTTTTTATTTTCGGACTCCGAACATTTCAGCGGATTGTGACATTTCCGCTGCCGTGGCCCGGCTAAGTCAAGGGTCACTTGCCGGGTCAAGGTCCGAGGTTGTGACCGGTTAGAGGATAGGGGTTGTGACGGGTCGTACTGTTGGCCGAACATTACGGTAAAAGCATGGTAAAAAGTGAGGGTGTGTCTTAACCGATTCATTCCCTAAGAAATGACCCGGTTCAGCTTTACAATAATAAAAGCGGCCACCTACCGGTTCCGCAAAAACTTTGTTGTTTATTCTAATGTTTTAGAATTCATATATAATGTTTTAGAGAGTGCGCATAATACACAGTTTTCTGACAGCAAACTCGCACCAATCCGTTCAAGTTAAGTACTGGGCCATCGCTATGACGTGCTCTAAGGATAGAAAATGGCAGGGACCAGAACGTATACTATAGGAGGTTAAGTGCCCCCTATCAGAACATTTCAAATAAGTCAAGAGTTCAGAAAAAGTCCAGAGCGGACCGCTTCCTTATTAACCCAACTTAAGATCCAAACATCGTGTTTTAAAACCACAACAGGAACATCTTACGAACCACCCTCCGTTCTAGGCGGTGAGTATCAAGAGGAATTCCTTATGGCAAGCTACAAAGTTTGTATACTGCAGCTGAACGTGGAGGCTTTCACCCATGCTAAGCGTGGACATTCATCTTCAGCCTCCAGGGAGAACGGACTGTGAAATATCCTCTTCAAGAAACTCACTGCGAAATCTGAAGAGAAGCTGCAAATCGGAAGGTTTTGACCTTATTGCTTCATTCCGCACAAAAAGCATGGGATCGCTCCTATGTGAAGCAGCCATACAAGTGGATCAGACCTGCAGTCTTCACTGAGTTTTCGCCGATCCGGGGGATTAACATTTAAGCTTGTGGGTGGGGCCCACTTCGCCAGCCAATCTGTGGGCACCGCAAGATGGGGCAGACTTCGGCTCCCTTCCAGCGGGGCTCCTTCTGGTCTGCGGAGTTTCGGCTGTGGAAATACGGCATGGGGATGCTCCACATTGACAAGATGAAAGGGCGGGCTCGGGGATGGACTGAAGCCCAAGACCTCCAGCTGCTGTTTGATAGTAAGACAGTACCTACTTTCTAGTCAATCATTCATTGGGCATTTACCTCTCTCGACCTGCCAACAGTCACCAGCGACATTCGATCTCGCTGTTCCAGAACGGTCCTCCCTAGATTCCCTAGATCATGTCACTGCCCTATCCTGGTAACCAGTGACATCAGGTCACATTCTAACATTATTTCATAATGACGTCATAACGTCTCTACATGATGGAAAATGTTTAAGTGTTACAATATTATTTGATTGCCACTAACTTTGCAAAATATCAATGTTTCTTCCTATGCAGTATTTTCATATTTTATTACCTTATGACGTCATAGTCATCAAAATCCGATTCATCTCTAACTTTGGAATTTTAGGTGAGTATCTTAAGTTATAGAAAAAAAAAAAAAAAAAAAAATCTTTGGGTGAAAAGCGTACCGCTTTCTTGGTCTTCACCTGGAAGTGGCCGGTGGACTTAAGAGGAGCGGTCTCGCTGAGTACCAAAAAATTACTAAGTCAGGGTAGGGGGCGCCCTACTCGAAATCTCAATCGTCAGGTTCCATCAACGTGGAAAATTTCCAAGTACGGAGTTAGGTACGTAAGGGATATATATATATATATATATATATATATATATATATATATATATATATATATATATATATATATATATATATATATATATATATATATATATATATATATATAATATGTATTATATATTAGGGTTATCAGGGTTATGTGCACTTGTCCATTTGGACATCTTAGCATTTCTTAGTCCACATCACTGAGACGTAATGAAACAACCACTTTCTTTATCTGAGTGTAACTCATGTAACTCATGACACATAATGAAACAACCAGGCCTGGCTATGATTGATAGTATTTTATTTAATACAACTGAATTGACTACCCCGAGGTCCCATACTTAGAGAACAAATGTATTGTTTTAGCCTCTGCTATGTATCTATTGTGTCATATCACACGGCCGACGACATTTTTAAGTAAAGCAACGTCACTCGGTTGTTCTACACCAAAATAGTGTATGCATAGAAATGAGTAAATTCTGGCGGTCCAGTATGTTTTAGCCACGGGTATTCACACAATTTTAAAAATTAATCCTGCATTTTTTAAGGAGACATCTCTTGAGTAATATTATTAATAACTAAATTAATGTGTTTCTGTATTAAAACCAAAGCGATACATGGCAGAGTAGGGCAAACAGGGTTTTGATCATTGAGGACGTCATAGTAAAACTATGTCAGAGGGCGCCAGACGGTTACGTTACAACGATCAAAATTGCCTCCTTCTGCTAGTCCAGGAAATTTCAGGCCTGTGCACAGAGAAAAGGTGGAAATTAATAAGCCATAGCTGATTTTTTCAGGATAGTTTTCTAATGTTGTGAGAAGCAACATATTAAGTCCCCTAGAGTTCCCCCTGTGCCTTTTGAGTAATAAGGGGGTCAAGTTTAAAAAGTTGAAAATGATTAAATTGAGCTAAATCATGGAGTATTGTATTCTTCTTGTCACACTGATTAAAAAAAATGTATGGTTTTCCTAACTTTTGACCTTTAGTTTTAGGAATATAAACCAAAAGGTCATCGTGGGGTAAAATTTCAAAACAGTCGGATTTTAATTAATCCCAAATTACTCGTACATGTTGTACCGCCATGTTAAGGCAAAACATGCTTATTCACTCCATCTACATCTTTTAAATATTAATCTTATAGGGAAGTGGCTTTTGACCTCCCATAGACCCAGTAGAAACCTACATAATGAGCCCTATAACTAAGCAAGGATATTACTTCAACTATCTAAATAATCATTTCAGTTTATACACAACGAGACGAACAATTTGATCCACTTTTGAAAAGAATCGGGTCATTCTGAAGATTCACCCCCCCCCTGTATGACCTTGAACCGTTATTTCACTATAGTTGATAAACGATAAATCACAGATAGGGCAAACTATAGCTATTTTAATCCTTATAACATGACGCAAACATTGGTATAAATTTGAAGACAATTGAACCATTATAAATTTTGACCCCTGTACAAGCTTAACAACCTTATTAGGAAATATTACTCAATAAGCCCAAGGGGGACTCTTGGGGACTTTTGATATGTTGTTCCTTACAAGATTAGGAAACTATCCTGAAAAAAAAATCAGCTATCAGCTATGGCTTGTTTATTTTCTGGTGTTTTTCTATTATCTTGGACTATGCCATGCATTCAGCATGGGCCCTTACTTTATTTTTCATTTGATATTCCTCTACATTCTGTACTATTAATTTCATATGAAATTTTACTTTTGCGTTGACACACATGCGTACTTGACGTTGGTGTGACGTCATCTGGACCTTTTGCTATGAATTCTGGGAATTCGTGAAGTCCTCAACAAGTTTGAAAAAAAAAGCCTTGAACATTTGTTCATTGTTTCGGGATTGCTGGCATTTGCATCTTTTAATGATCTACTGTAATACTAAATATATTCTGACAACAAACAAAGACTCACTAGAGATATTTAGAGATCATACGCAATGCCTGTACTTTCACGTGAAATGTCGAAGTATTTTGTGCATGGATCGATCGAGCAAAATAATTCCACGTACATGTACACGCATAGCAACTAGTCTCCCTACTGTGATCTACGATGTTTTGACAGTACCCTTAATCATGATTAGTCAGTTAACTTAGTTTCTATTAAAGATATTAGTAACTGCACCTCCTTTTGATGATCACTCCTTGAAAGATAGAAATATTGAGGAGCCATTAAAAACCGAGAACCGCAAAAAATTTAAACACAAAGAGATTGGGATTTATATTTGAGGTATACTTTATCGCTTAAGTGATTAGTTGAACTCGCAATTGCGAATTATAAAGGTATCTTCTTGCTTCGCATAGAGATAACTGAAAAGAGAAAGAAGGAAAGAAAAACGGGAAGTAAGTTTATCTGTGGAGTACGTTTCTTTCTAAATTCTTCAAATTTGCCAAATGTTTCAAATGCGTGTGGGGCATCCCAATGTAGGAGTTTTTAGAGCCCACCGGGCTCATAGTCCGCCTACAATGGTAAAGAATACGGCACTCGATTCACGCAACATTAGCTTCACGCTTTATTCCGTTTGTTGTCTTTGGAGCCCGGACTATGGCGCATGGCAGACTATATATGCTTTTACACCGGCAAGAGCTCAAAGGAGTCGTTTAATGATTGCTGACGTTTTGCCTGAAGAAACAACAAATGATATTTCTAAGAAATATGGTAAAGGTGTGTTCTTACCCAGGAATGTTCTTGTTTTTCTTGTTGATCCAAGAACAACCTTGTAGTTCTGCTATGCGTCTACTAAGAAGGTAAATTCCGAAGAGTGACGTCACCTTATCCCTATCATTCCTGGGTCAAAATACTAGCATCAATATAGTTCACGAAATGTATCTTGTCAACTTGTTCAATAAATGTTTCTGAGTGTGAAAATGATGAGATCAGGCGTGCATTTAATGAAATCTCAATCTTTCTTAAAAGTGCAACGAGCGATTTCAAGGCATCCGTATATTGCGCCATATATAGTGATTTCATATAGATCAGACGCTCAATAAATTTCTTACCTCATTTATGTCTAACTTCCCTTAATCGCTTCAAACCCATCTGACAAAAAATCTCGGAGTGGGAAATTGCTTCTAGATCTGACAACAAAAATACCGCTGCCTCACTTTTTGCGATGATTGTCAGATGTTCCTCTAGGGATGTTAGGGATATACAGGGTTTATCGAAATAAAGGAAACTGAAGTTCAATAACAATTTATAGGAGAACTACAGATTTCATAATCAAGCAAGTTGTATGTCTAATGAAAGATCAGAATGTCCTCTTTCCAATACCACCCTGATCATATACCCAATGTCACAATAACAAAGCATTGTTGTCCAGCAAGTGAAATTTCCTCTGGGACAAGTAAGCATGATTAAATGAGATTTTGACCAGGAGCTCCAGGATCAGAAGTTATGACGATCGTCCGGAGAGGAGTTATTCCTTTTTTTGAGTGCTGATCACAATAGCAGTATCGATTTATTCACTAAAGGTTACAAAGGATTTAGTCTGATTTTGATTGATTTATATTTCAGTATACCAAATTTGCAGTTGTTAACAGAGAAATAATTCTCAACTCAATGTATTCAACAGTGTGTATGCATGGAGCCTGGATTCCCATACTGAGTGTGCACGGTCATGGAATTACGGTAATACACGCCGGGTTAGTCTCAGACCCAAAGCCAAATGGCAATGAAATGAACATGATCCAGCCAAATGGATAAGACACATATAAGTTATAACATTCTGCATTTAATTTGTGTGAATCGTATTACGCCTAACATGCCTAAAAATACCTGATTTGCATCTGCAGTTTGCAGTACAGCGCAGACTACATGTACAATGTGCTTGTCACGTGACTGCAACGGCGGGAACACGAAAGTTCGTAAAACAGTTCGTAGAAACCGATTGGTTGGGCAGGCTTTACGAATTAATTGCAGGTTGTACAAACATATAATGCTTTACTAACTTAGACAAATTTGTAAAACCTGCAGATTTAAGTTAGTAGGAACTGCTAAACTATGTTACATTCGTAACTACGAGGCTTGCACTTTCACAAAAGTTGTAGAGCGAGTTGAAAAAGCTTTAATTACTAGCAGATGCTCAACTGATTTGGCGTACTAATTTTTTTTTGTAAAGTATGTCGAAATATCGACTTTTGTTTTCAGTGTATTGTTTTCTTGCAAAATACATTGAATTATCCATAATACAAAAGAGTGTCATCCGCATATTAGGGTCCTAAAACAGAACCCTGTGGGACGAACACACTTAAAACCTGTAACCAGTCAGAAGACGCTCTCTTAACAAACGATTTATAGTGAACAAGATGCGATACTCTGTGCTCATAAATTTCACTAGGATTGGCTCACTATCAGCCGTACCAACCATAGAGCATCTCGTGGTCATTTGCCGAATTTAGCTTGTACTTTCATCTGTGAAAGAAAGTTTGATATATGTGTCGTGTCGCACATCGCATATAGTGTGTCCATCGACGGCGCACTGTAGTGCGTCATCCGATTCTTTTTTCAGTCAATTATTATAGCTGCATATTTTGCTGGTTTGTGCAAACTATTTAGTAACTTTTCACACTGGTATAAACACTCATCAAGGCATAATTGTTTTAAAATCCATAAACCCACATATATTACACTGATGCCCATGCAACCACCATATCCCTACAATACCATTAACACTCTGCACTACTACTACCACCACCACCACCACCACACTGCCCACCCCGCCAAGATCACCACATCAGGCCCGGCGCCATTGGGGGATGTGGGGTGGAACAACCCCAGTGACCCTCAAGAAGAAAAGAAAGAAAAAAGAGGAAGAGAGAAAGAGAAGAAAGGAGAGAGTAAGAAGAGCAAGGAAAGAGAGAAAAGAAGGAGGAAAGAAACAAAACGAGAACGGTGTTAGAAGTATAAACTTGAACTCCAGACTTATAACAAATATTTAAAATGGCTTCCCCTAAAGCCAACTAGTTTTGTTTCAAGGTTAGTCCACGGTAATCAAGAATTGTTAATGTGCCAACAGTACTTGTGATCAAAATGGGTAAAATAAATTTAAGAAACCACGAGCGTGGCAGTGGCATGGGCAATCGGGAGGGGAGACATGTGCCATTCCCCCTAGTTTGGTCTAATAATGTTAGGGGAATTTTCAGTCGGGGAGCTGAAGTGATCACGAACAAAAATTGGTAGAGATCGATTCCCTAGCCCCCAGCACCATACACTTATAGGTCTACTGGCCTTCGAGTGGGTTAAGTGCCCATTCTTTCATTATATGACAATACTTTACCCTTCAAAAATACCTTTCTTAATAGCTAAAATCCCAGAGCTTCCGAAGGCTCCGCCACTGGATCGCGGCAGGGACTCTGCTCCTGCACCCCACTGGTTAAAGACATTGGCGTTCGCTATGTGTTGTTCCCCTCCCGCTCGACAGGACATCTTTATATACTGCCCGTCTTTTCGTTGAATTGATTACTATTTAATTTTCAAAAAGTGGCCATCTTGAAGGTTCTGAATAGCTCAAATGCAGAGCTTCCGGGGGCTTCGCCCCTGCCCCCCCCCCCCGCCCCGTGACAGGGACTCTGCTCCTGCACCCAACCGTTTGCGCCCTTGTGTCAAGGCACTTGTGGAGTGGAGTTTGGTTCGAACGATCAACAAGAAATGATCTCTAAGGGCATCTACTTAGGAAGGTTTTTAGTGGCCCTTAAGTTGGCCCCGAAACGCATGCCGTTAGTTGCATTTTTTATTCGCTCACTTCCAAGGACTCTTACTGCGGCAATAACATGTCTTCCGTTTACACCCCCTGAGAAAATGTCTACCGACGGCCCTGCACCACATTACACACAACAATACCACACTAATACCATACCACATCACACTTTTTTATACATATCACATCGCATTACATCAAACTATAATTACCTTCTTTACACATCCAATGTTTCATTAGCCTAAATTAAAGAAATCAAAATTTAATACATTATTAAAAATACTTTCGTACTAAAGAACGTGCATTGCTTTTTTGAAATTCAATTTAAAACATCACGTGATTTCAATGTCATGCCTTCTTTGGGGGTCGCCCCATAAGGGAAGAAGCTGAATAGCAAATAAGTAAAATAAGTTGATTTTTACTTCTGAATGGCAAAAAGCCCTAAGGCCCCTATCCACACAGTTTGATTATATCGCAGGTATTGCAGGCAATGGACGCCTCAGCTCACAACTTGCTACACAGTTGCAAAAATTAGTCATTCCTTTAAAGCTCCCAGGAAATGAGATGATAAACCTACTCCAAATCATTGTGGGACATTCCATTGCAATAACCAGGCCAGGAAAAAAGAATACATTACCAGTGACATCATTTGTGAAACTATTTTTGTTCATATTTGTGAAGTTTTTAGAAACTAATATTGAATAATAAGGCATTTTATGATTCAGAATGTCAAATTTAAACAAATAGGAATTTTGTTTCCCTCCCAAATCTTCTAATTGTCTTTTTGATTGTGCTGCATTGCCACACTACAGCCTGTCTCAAAAATGGTACAATCAAAAACCGATTTTTTTTTTTTTCACTATTATATCTCAAAACATAAGTAAGTCGTTTTGTACATTACATTACATTAAATAGAAAAGATCAGGCTTTTCCAACATTTTTTGTTTCATCTTATTTGCTTGTTCTAATTGAGTGAAAACAGTGAAAGAATTAGTTAAACATAAGTTATTCACATTTGAACAGATATTAAATTCTTTAAAAAGCGGGATTAACTTCATAAAGAAACTCTAAAAGATACGAAAACAGTTATGTAATTGTGGAAGTTATGATCAGTAAGTTCTGGCTTTAAGATAAAGTGAATAATATTCGACATACTATTGTTTGTTAGAAGAGAACCATGAGCGTACATCAACCTGGAGGAGAGTTTTTTATGGTCTTGAAGTTTCATGAAACGCAAATTCCTACCAACACCTTGATACTTTGCTTCCAAATTTAATTTTGTATTGACTTCAACAATTAGTAAATGGAAAAAAAATAAAAAAAATAAAAATGTTTAAACCATTTCTTTGGATTTGGAGTGTTTATTTTGGTTGAAATTAAATTCCTTCTGGCATGATTTTAACAGATACCAATTTTGTAATAAATTCAACGCTCCATTTCATTGGTCGTTGCCACTAAATATTTGTATTGTTTATTATTTATGAAAAAATATTTATCATTGAACTGATTATGTTGACTATTAAAACTTGTGTTGATAAAACTAGACTTCCATTGTTTACTTTAATCTGTGCTATCTTTTGTGAGCTTCAAGACAGTATGGCATAACTGCGCGAAACGACTCTGTCCATTAAAAGTGGCACAAAATCGATTTTGGTGGTCTTTGTTCTTTAATATTATGCCAAGAAGAATGACTTATTTTGAAATTTCATATTTAACCAATTTCTTTTCTGATTTTACCACTTTTTTGAGACAGGCTGTAGATGTACATCAATGCAGATAAAGCACAATACTGTTGTTTTATTAATATACTCGTTATTTGGCCGCCATTTTAAAATAGAATTATGCCCCAGATTATGTTAGCAAAGTTAGGAATGTAATATAATGTCCCTAAAACACAGTCCTTGATCTAAACATAGTAATAATTTTGGCCATTTTGTCGGCCATTTTAAAAATCCACGATGTTCCGCATTTAGCATCCGTTGATTTTGCTAGACTTTACTATGTTAATACAGGGACCTCATAGAAATGCAATGTGAAAAAACCATTCTGTTGCAACTTTTTTTGACAGAGCATAATTTTATTGTACTACTCACCAGTTGAATACTAGCTATTAAACCAACTTTTTGGCATCAGTCATGTCGAAAATGCAGTCTCCATGCAATGCATTTGGTCTCTTTGTCGTTGCGAGTGTGTGTGTTTATTTGGTGTGTGTGGGGGTGCGTGTGCGTGTGTGTGGGTTGTGTGTGTTTTGGTTTGTTTGACTGTATGTGCGTGGGGATTAGGAGAGTGTGAGCAATCATAAAAAATGTATTTTTATTTGGATTGCCTTTTACATTTTACTGTTGTAATATTCGATCATTTCTACATAGTGTATTCAATCATGGAGGTGGAGAGAAGGAGAAAGCTCTTCCCAAATCCTTTGACCGATGATCAATCCCGCCGCTCTTAAAACAGGTCGTAAAACTATAACAATACAACACGAGATCATGATTATGCGAATGCAATGTGCGCAACATTGCATCGCCTGTACATGGTTAAGCAGATAGCAACATTATTGTAAGAATTGTGCCTTTCTTTTAAAGCATGAAACTTGGTCATAAACAGTTTGCAATCTAAATGACTGATTATTATTTTTTTTGACATGGCACCACGTCACCGTCATCATCTTCAAGTAAAACAAGGTCATTTGGGGTCATTTGAGATCATTTGAAGGTCATTTATAAAAAGTATGAGATAGCATGTTCTAAGGATAAATGAGTTTATTGATTCTAGTTTTTTACTCGTACTTTTTCGCTTTTAAAAACTTGAATGTTTTGTAACGCGTATTTCTTAAAGTAGATATTTGGAGACGAATCTAACTGAATTGGGAATAAATGCCCGTATCTAAACATGACACCAAACTTGACAGTGCCCGAAGTTTCCGGGTTTTTTTCAATTTGTCCGCGACGTTTGGCCACATTTTAGTGAAATATGAGACCTTCCTTGGGGATTGTTAAAATGGTGTCAGATTGCCATATTACCACAGCATTATAATGTACATCGATGCAAAGTTGATGCACATGCATTCCAGCATTAAGTTGATCTCGCAGTACGTTGTTGTTGTGCAATGTAGCAATCTATTTTATATTATTCATTTTTTTTAGGAAATTACAGGATGAATAATTCCTGTTATCAATGGAGCATATACGTGTATCCTGGGTTTCCTACCGGGAAGATCATTTTTTAACCGAAATTCCTATGCATCGTGGTAAGGATGCGCCAACGATGTACGAGTAGATTAAATAAATATCGCATATATATTCTATGGTGTTTTGTGTCATACGGTCATAACTCCATCCACTCTCGCGGGTTAGTGACGCCTCCTTTTAAACTACGCAACACATTTTGTGCGCCAAAACATCCAAGGAAATCAAAGAGTATTCGTTACTGGTAAAATTTTATGTACAAGCAAACGGTTTTCGACACAGTTCATACCAAAAAATTACCGTATCACCAAAAACACCATATAATTTATATATGCGCTATTTATTTTAATTCCTATCCACAATGCATAGGAATTAAGGTAAAAAATGATTTCCGGTAGGATACCCAAAATCCGCGTATTCAACGAGTAGGCCTAGGGCTAGGCCTGGCCCTATATCAATTGCAATTTATTTTTGCCATTTTGGTTTTCAACACATCTTGGTGGACAAGGGGGCTGAGGGCAACATTTCAGAGAGCGGATACTGTCGGGATGAAGAAGGGGATTCGCATATTAACTTACTTGAACAATATTTTTTTGGGGGGAGCAAAACACCCAATAAAAGTCAAACCTCAACCATTTGAGACGGTTCTCCGAACAGTGGTAGCACCAGAAATGGGTTTTTGGGGGTATCGAGCAATAATGGCACATTTTTTGAAGAGCGCCCCAATTTTCAAAATTTGATATTTTGGCAGAGTTACGTTGGTAATTGTCTAGGGAAGTATACCTGCGAACGAGAATGCTAAAAATGTGTATTTATCATAAAATAAGCGATTTTGTCATTAGAATTGGGATCCCAGATTGGACTTAACGGCAGAGTTAGAAATGCTACGTTTATGTCCGTCCATGATGAAATAGTGCCACCTTGAGAAAATAACCTCTAACTTGACTTGCCATGAACCAATAAAACAACTAATGGATGAGCGTAGACACGTACATAGCGCTGTCTCCCGGCTATTTCACATTGGAAGGCTGTTTCCAGCAGCCGTTGAATTATTATCGGAGATCTCCGATAATAATTATTCTTATTACAAAATTCCTTCGTTTGTGACACATAGACATTTTTGAGCTTAACCATTCACAGGTAGCTAGTTATCAATGCAACTATGTAAATATCTCAAAATTCTTTAAAAATTGGGGGCGCTCTTTAAAAAAATGTGCTATTATTGCTTTAATAGAGCTTTATCCTTCTCTCCTACATCTATGGCCCATTGTACTCAATTGAGTGCTTCTGCTCATAAAATCCAAGATTCCTTAAAATTCATACCGCTGTGGTGTGTTCTACCTGGCCTATTTTGACCCGCTACCCCCTTCGTGACCCAAAACTATGTATTCATGCCCCCAGACACAGCACCATGATTTTCCCTTTAAAATGTTGACCGTCACAGTGTAAAAGTATAAAATATATAAATCCGATTGTTCTATTTTGTGGCTTTTGGTGATTAAAATGTGGTATGACTTGTAGCATTTTCAAACAAATTCACCGAAATGTATCGCCAGTGAGCTTTGTCCCTGTATCTCTTCATTGACATGTTCATGGTTATGTTAATGTATTAAGCTTAAAGAGATAAGAGGACATTTCCAGCAAAATATGCCCCTCCCATTTTTTTAAACAATTTTACCAATATATTAAAGACCGACTCAGAGATTTCCTGAGGGCGCCCTCAATTTCCAAAAAAATGTGTTTTTTGCATTACATAATGCTTGTCCATATACTAATCACTGTGTGAAATTGCTAAGCTTAAATCGAATTCCTTCATATAGAAAATCACAACTTTGTTAAAAAATTCCGGATCCGGAATTTTTGTTATAATAGTATACTATGGGACGTAATTCTACACATAAATGTTTACCGCATCAAAACGAAAAATCCAATTCATCTCAAATTTCGGAATTGTGCATTTTAGGTTACTATCTTTAGTTCTAGTTGACTATTTTTCATTATTACACCAAAAATATTATTTCGAAATCTCTGAGTCAGACTTTAAATCAAACCTGGAGGGAATAAGCCTTAAAAGCCATCTTCATGTAATAACAATATGCTTTTGTATTTTCTGTCGTGCATGGCAGATATCCGATTATGCTTGTTTATGGGGAAGATCGGGACAGCAGGCAAGTTCCAAACTTACTTTTTTGTTTTCTTTTCTTTGTTCAATAAACCTACGACATGTCCTCGGTTGGTATTCTACAACAAAGTGCAAGTTTATACAAATTTGTATCCTCAGAAAATCTCCTCGTGTCCCTTTTTAAATGAAAGAAAGACCTCTTGATTAAGTCGAAATGTATATCACAAATAGAATCATGAGAAAATGTTTATGATTGTTCGAGTTATGCAACCTTATTCTGCATGATTTAATGTAGTTGACACCTCATTTGTGAACCTTTTGTGAACTCTAGGTGACATTGAACCTGACCTGTGCAGGTGGTTTCATATCCAATTGTTTTCCAAATTTAATGCTCTATCCTCTTTGCAAAAATTTGATTCTTTTTAACAAAATGCACATTTGTACCATTATCTTGGCTAACTAAACAGTACAATGCTGTGGTAAATGTGACCAACGTTGGGACCAAAAAATTAGAAAACGGGAAAACGGGCACTGCTTCAAGTTTGGGTGAGATAAGCATTTTTTCTTCCCAATGCACGTTAGATTTCGTCTCCCAAAGTATAAGACTGTCAAGAAATTAAAGGGCGTTACAATACATCCAAGTTTTCAAAAACGAGATTCAATGTAAACTCATCTTAGAAACATGCTAATTTCCGACTTTTTTGGACTGAAAGACTCAGAAGTCGCTGTAATCGACTCCCTCTTGTTGGTTAGTCTCCACATGTAAACAAACGCATTGCGCATCGGGGATATACCTTTTACGCACAGGTCATATTGTTCAACTGAGCGTGCCCGCTTCTGTCGGTGATGATCATGGAACCTGACGTTTACTCCCTGGCAGAAGAAGTGGCACTTTGTTGGCTATGCTTTACAATGAGGTGCCTAAGTGTATATAATGGGGAAATCGGCGATGCTTAATGCAATTAGGGAAGAGCTTTCTCCTTATCTCCTACCTCCATGATTCAATTGACCCTCAATGCTAAGATTTGCATTTATTCTGTAACCTTAATCACAATAATTGATCCTATACACGAATGCGACGGCGACTATGATCGCCCCGACGTACCCCGCCGTGGGCGGCGCACTCACAATCCGCCATTACTGGGGGGCATCTTTTTGCATTTCTCGTTATACATCGCGTTTACGTTGTACGTGGTTTCCACAAAGAAGCATAATTGTATCAGTTCGACGATGCAAAAATCACACTATTTCCTGTTATGCCATTTGTATATCAGCATGGGCGGCTCAGGAAAAAAATGTAAATTTCTTGGCTGCACCAATACGATAAAAGTTACAAAACATGGAAAAGAACTGCGTGTGAAATTCACCCGCCAAGTCGGCCAATAACACCTGAAAAAAGAATGTGTCTGAGCCGTACCAGATGCTTCGGCTCCCAATGGAAAAACCACCGAATCTGCTAAGCTTCTAATGAAGTGGAAAGAACTTAATTTTTATTATTTTTCATTTAGTTTTTGCTTAAAAATCCGATTGTTGTTTCAAAAATTCATTTTAAACAATGGTTTAAATTTAGTTTCATTTACATGTCCACGTCCGCGTACATCACTACATGTAAGAAAAAAAACAAAAACAATCATCGTATCCATGTCAGTCTAAATACCACATTGTTAACCGCCGGTCATTTTCACGTTTACTGATAGTCCAGGCGTAGGACATTCCATGCACAAACGAGATTTTTTTGTTCGATGGTCACGGAAGCGTCCTTTCTCAAACATCAACAATCCGCATCGGAAGATGTCACGTTTTTTCAAGCAAATACGATGTCGGTCTTTGGGAACTATCAATTTTTCACGTACACGAAATATCACCATTCTGTTGGTTACTTATATTTTTGTCTGGATGTTTGAATTTAGAAAAATAATTTTTCTCACGCGGCTGTTATTACCAATTTTTACACGTAAACCATCAAGCTTTCATTTCTCAGTCACGCAAATGGGGCGATAGATAACCTTCATTTTTACAACACTTAAACACTCCCTGAATTCCAGTTTAGGCCAGTCCCTGACCTCATCCTTCATAAATCATGGAATAACCGGTGAAAATTGTTAAAAATTGGCGAAAAGGTAGGTTGTAATTCTTATTATTTAATTCGGTAAGCTCGTAACAGGAAGAGCGGCGTGTGTGTACTGTGGTTTGGTGGCCAGGATGCCCCCAGTAATGGCGGTGACGTAGAGACGTAGAGTGGGGGGGGGGTGGTCCTTTCGAGGCTTCCCCGTCGGATTCGTGTATAGATGAGGTTTACATGTGACGCTGGGCAACGAACAAAGCACTTTCCAGGCAGTATGCGTGAGCAACCTGCCAGGGCTTGTGCCTTTTAAACTCGCGCCTCAATCAGTCGTGTAAGGGGCTATTGGAATTCTGTAGCTGTATGGGCATTTTCTTAGCACCTCGAACATTCAGTAGACCAGGACTAACCTGTGTTTGTAACCATTGATGTGAACTCCTCTATAATTGCATGCTTTTTGTATCATTTTACCAACTCCTTCAGCTTTTCAGTTTCTCACTATACTTACATTGCCCGCATGTCCTTCTAACAAAAAAAAGCAACCGCACGCGCTTTACGTCCATAACCGCTGTTTGGGTGCACGACGGTTCCGGGGGTTTTTAATTTTGTCCCTCGACGTTGGCCACATTTAGTGAAATATGAGACTTGGGAATTGTCTTAAAAGGATGTCAGATTGCCAATCCACAGCATTGTAAAGTACATCGATGCAATGTTGATTGCAATTGCATTACAGACTAATATTGATCCGCCAGTACGTTGTTATTGGCAAATGTAATTCTAAAATCATTGTATAGTTATCATGTTTTAGGACAGTATATACAGATGAAGAAATTCGTTATCAATGGAAGATTACGTGGATCTGGGTTCTACCGCGAAATCATTTCTTTACGGAAATCCTATGCATTGTGGACCGATAGGAATGCGGACCAACGATTGTACGAGTAGATAAAATAAAAGCGATAATATTCTTGTGTGTTCGTGGGTCAACCGTCATCACCTCCAGGCACTCTCGGGGTTTAGTTCGCTTCCTTTAAACTACGCACACATTTGCCCCCCGGCCGCGCCAAAATCACAAGGCAATCAAAGAGCTGCTGTTACTGGAAAAATTTATGTACAGCAAACGGTTTCGCACCACAGTTATGAACAGAAAAAAGACCGTATCACACAAAAACACCAGATATATATGCGCTATTTATTTATCCTATCACAATGCATAGGAAAGTTCGGTAAAAATTGATTTCCGGTAGGAAACCCAGGATCACGTATTCAACGAGTAGGCCTAGGGCTAGGGCCTGGCACTATTCAATTGCAATTATTTGTGCCATTTTGGTTTTCAACACCATCTTGGGGGCAAGGGGGCTGAGGGCAACATTTTACAGAGCGGATAATGTCGGGATGTAGAAGGGATTGCATATTAACTTCTGAACAATATTTTTTTTTTTAGGGGGTCGGGGGGGAGCCAAAGCACCCAATAAAAAGTCAAACCTCAACCATTTGAGCCGGTTCTTCCGAACAGTCGGTAGCAACCAGAAATGGGTTTTTGGGGGGTGGTATCGAGCAAAATGGCACATTTTTTGAAGAGCGCTCCCAATTCAAAATTTGAATTTGGCCAGAGTTACGTTGGTAATTGTCGAGGGAAGTATACCTGCGATACGAGGGTAAAATGTGTTTTATATAAGAGAGAAGCGATCTTGTAATAGAATTTGGATCCCAGATAGGACTTAACGGCAGAGTTTAGAATGCTACGTTTATGTCACCGTCCCTGAGGAAATTAGATGCCACCTGAGAAAATAATCTAAATTGATGCCTGAACCATAAAACAAACTAGGGATGAGCGGAGACACTGTTACATAGCGCTGTCTCCCGGTATTTCACATTGGAAGGCTGTTCCAGCACAGAGTTTGATTGAATTATTATCGGAGAGTCGTCGATAATACTATTCATTACGAATGAATTCCTCGTTTGGACACATAGACATTTTTGAGCTTAACCATTCAGAGGCATAGTTATCAATGCAATTTTGAAATATCTCAAATTCTTGAAAAATTGGGGGGCGCTCTTAAAATGTGCATTATGCTTTAATAGAAGACTTATCTCTCTCCTACATCTTGGCCCATTGTTACTCAATTGAGTGCTGGCTCATTAAATCCGAAGATTCTTAAAATGGCCTACCGATTGTGCGTGTGTTCTACAGGGCATATTTTTGGACTCCGTACCCCCTTCGTGACCCAAAACTATGTATTCATGCCACCAGAACACAGCACCATGATTTTCTTTACCTTTAAAATGGTTGACCCGATCACATTGTGATTGAAGTATAAATGATATAACCGATGTTCTATTTTGGGCGTTTTGGGTGATGAAAAATGTGATCATGACTGGTGCATTTCAATACAAATCACCGAAATGTATCGCCAGTGAGCTTGTCCATGTATCTCTTCATTGACATGTTCATGGTTAAGTTAATGTATTAAGCTTAAAGAGATAAGAGACATTTCCAGCAATAATAATGCCCTCTCCCATTTTTAAACAATTTTACCATATATAAGACCGACTCTAGAGACTTTCCTGAGGGGGGCGCGAACTACAATTCAAAAAAAATGTTTTTTTGCGCAACATAATGGCTTGTCAGAGTATGACTAATCGACGGTGTGAAATTGCAAGCTTAAATCGAATTCTTCATATAGAAATTCCACAACTTGGTTATAAAATCCGGATCCGGAATTTTGTTTATTACACAGGGTATCCTATGGGACGTAATTCTACAAATATAAATATTACGCATCAAAACGAAAAATACGATCCATTCATCTCAAATATTTCGGAAGTGTGCATTTTAGGCGTTACTTAGCTTTGCTTCTAGTTGACTATTTTTCAGATTAGCACCAAAAATATTATTTCGAAATCTCTGTAGTCCGATCTATAAACTCAAACCTGGAGGGGAATTAAGCCTTTAAAAGCCATTCTTCATGTAATAACAATATGATTTGTATATTCGTCGTGCATTGGCCAGATATCCGAGGAGTATTGCTTGTTTATGGGGAAGATCGGGACAGCAGGCAGTCCACACTACTTTTTTGTTTCTTTTCTTTGTTTCAATAAAACCTTACGAACTGTCCTCGGTGGTAGGATACAAGCAAAGTGCAAATTTATCAAATTGTGTAGCTCAGAAACTCTCCTCAGTGTCCCTTTATAAATGAATAAAGACCCTCTCTGATTAAGTCGAAACGGGTATGTAAACAAATAGATGCATGGAAATGTTTATGATGTGTTAGAGTTTTATGCAACCTATTCTGCATGTTTAATAATGTTGCGACATCATTTAACCTTTTTGAACTCTAGGGACAGAGGCGATAGCGCAGGGGCTCGCCCACGGGGGGGTTGCATGGAGGCTAATTGTAGAAGCTTTAGCGGTCATCGGAGAGGTTTGAGTCGTAAGGTGATATAGGGGGGGGGTTCGAATTGAATAAGAACGGTGTTGGGCTAAAAAGTGGGAAGGGGTGGTGGAAAGGTATAGCCGACCAAGGATAGGAAGAACGGTCGGCTGGGGAGATAGTAATTCGTGATAAAATAGAGGAAGGGAGGAAGGGACTAGGAGTAGTGTATAGAGGAAGATAAGAAGAGAAAGCGTGGAGGTGGAGGAGAGGGGGAGGAGAAGAGTGTTATTGCAAATGTACGGGAGTGGTAATGTATCACCTTCTTGCCTATTATCTCACTCCTCGGTTTCTATTCAGCTGCCAACTCTCCACCTTCTAACTCCCGTCAATCCGTTCGATTGGTGAGCACCTCTCTTTCCTCCAGCTTTTTCCACCCCTATACCCCTCCAGTGCTATGTCTGTTTCCTCCGCAAAATCTAGGCCATGTATTTATATTCCTCTCCCCATATCTGTTTCCCTCCTCCCAATCTATTTGTTCCGCTCCTCTCCTGATTGCACCACACGTCCTACCGGTGTTTCTGTGGCGCTATTTTGTCCCTCTTAGAGCTCTCCTACAACAGACGTCCTGGGGGACGCCTTTGCATTCGTTCCCCACCTTTTCTCGTGGTTCCCCACCGTCCCTATTTTCCCAATAGCGCTATATATCTCTGAGTTTGCACTTCCATCTGCCAGTCATGCGAATGACCCCTGTCTCTCCTTTGATTCTTTGGTCACTCTTCCCGCTTACCTTTTCCGAGCCGCCTCCCCTCACAGGGCTCTGTCGCTATCCGATCATTTATTAGCACCTTATTCCCAGACCACGGCGAATCGCTCCCGCGGTCAAGTGCCGATGGTGTGATCACAATGGTTGGCATGGGTTGCAGAATGTTGGAGTGTAGCAAACGGCTCTCGCGCCGCCCGCGGGGGGTGCTAGTTTCTTGCGGTGACTTTGACACTGTGAAGGATTGGTTTCCAATCCACCCAATTGTTTCCAAATTTAATTCTATACCTCTTTGCCAACAAATTTGTATTCTTTTAAAAGTAAAATATCGCACAGTTTTCCCCATTAATCTGCCTTAACTAACTCATTGCAAATGCTGTGGTAAATATGTCCAACTTCGGGACCAAACTTATGAAAACGGGGAATACTTCGGGCACTGTAAAGTTTGGTGAGATAAGGCATTTTTCTCCAATTCAAGTTAGATCTCGTCTCCAAATATAATACTTAAGAAATATGGTGCCGCTACAAAACATCAAGTTTTCACAAAAAAAATAGAATCAAATGTAACTCATCTTAGGAACTGCGTATCTCCGCGAGTTTTGGGACTGATATACTCAGAATTTCGGCCGTAATCGACTCAATCTCGTGTTTCGTCTCAACATGTAAACAAACCACTGCGCATCGGGGATATACTTTTCTTCGCACAGGTCCATATCTTCTTCAAATGAGCGCTGCCCGCTTCGTGCGGCGATGCATCATGAACATGAATGACGGCCGGCGAGAAGGCCTTTGTTTTTGGTCTAGGCCTTCTCAATGAGTGCCATAGTTGATATAGTTGGGATAATAGCGTCCGGTGGCGTAATGCCATTAGAGAGAGCTGTATACTTCTCTCCTACTATTCCGATTTTATTACCTCATGCTAAGATGGCATTTCGATAAACAATTCTGACTCACAATAATTAGCTATTACACGGATCCGACGGTGCTATGATCGCCCCTCCGTACGCTGTGGGCCGCGCACTCACCATCCGCCATTACTGGGGCATCTTTGCATTTCTCGTGTATACACCGCGTTTACGGTGTCGTGTTAACCACCAAGAGAAGAAATTTGTTTTTTAATCGTTTGACGGCAAAAATCAACACTGATTTCACTGTTATCATTGGATAGTCATCATGGGCGGCGGCTCGGAAAAAAAATGAAATTTCCCGGCGCACAAAGACGATTAAAAAAGTTTACAAAATGGAAAGAAGAGTGGTGTGAAAAGTCAAGTCGCCAAGGCGGCCAAATGGGGGGGGGCACACTGAAGAAGGTCTGCAGCCGTACCAGAGGCATCGGTTCCCAAATGCGAAAAAACCACGAATCTGCTCACGCTTCTAAATAAGTGGAAGATTATTTTTCTTATTTTCTTTAGTTTGCTTTAAATACGATTTGTGGTTTTCACAAAAATTCCATTTAAAAATGTGTGACATTTCTGTTCCCACATGTCAAGTACCGTACAACATACAGGTACAGGAAAAAAAAACAAAACCAATCATCGTCTCCATTTCAGTCTAATACCACATTGTAACTCACCGGTCATTTTAACGGTATGTAGTCCAAGGCGTAGCACATTCCATGCAAAAACGGAGCATATATTTTTGTTAGATGGGCACGGAAGGTCCTTTCTAAAAACATACAAATCCCGCACGTCGAAGTATGTCCGTTTTCTCGCAAAAAATCGCCGGTCTTTGGGAACTATTCAATTTTCACGTACACGGATCTATCCATTCTGTGCGTTACTTTATTTTTGTCGGATGTTTTGAATTTTAAGAAAAATAATTTTTCTCACGCGGCTGGCTTATAACACTTTTTAACACGTAAACCATAAGCGTCTTCTCAGTAACGCAAAGTGGGCGAGAGATGATCCTTCATTTTTACAACCAAAGGTAAGACACTTGCCCTGGAATGCCAGTTTAGCCAGTCCCTGACATCAGCTTCCATTAATCCATGGAAATAAACGGTGGAAAATGTTATACAAAAATTGCGGAAAAAAGTGTAGGTGTAAATTCTTATTATTTAGTTCGCGTTAAGCTTCGTAAAAAGGCAACGATTGCGGCTGGTGGTGTGTGTATCTGTGTTGGTGGTCCAGGATGCCCCCCAGTAATGGCTGGTGACGCACGTAGAGACGTAGAGGGTGTCCTTTCGAGGTTTCCCCGTCGGATTCGTGTATAGATGAGTAGGTTTACATGTGACGCTGGCAACGACACAAAGCAGCTGCCAGCAGATGCGTGAAGACCGCAGGGCTGTGCTTTACAACTCGCGCTCAAGCCATTCGTGATAACGCGATTGAATGTGTAGCTTGTTGATGGCATATCTTCGCACCTCTAACATGTCGAGTCTAGCCCAGGTTACTCGAACCATGTGTTTGTACACATTGATGTGAACTCATCTATAATGAGGCTTTGTTCATTTACCAAAGATAGCTTTTCAGTTTCTCACTATACTTACATTGACCGAATGTCTTTCTACAGACCGCACGCGCTTTACGTCCATAAACGCTGTGTTGGGGTCAACATCGCGCATGGACTTATAATGAGCGCATAATTATCTTGTAAACGATTGAGGATCCTGCGAATTAATGGAAAATGAGTAATTAGTGGATATATTTATTAATCTTTCCCTGGTAATGGCCAGCGCACGATAGTGTTGAAAAAAAAACCCATGGCGCTGGCCGGAGTTCCGAACCGCGACCTTCGTATTACATGCACGAAGCTCTAACCGAATTGAGCTTATCAGCAGGGTCGGTAGAAGAGCGATAGAAGTCATCGATAGGGTTAGGTTCGAAAGGTGTCCTCGCTTTCCTAGCGGAAGCAGTCAGAACTGTTATTTAAAATATCCTGATTTATTATTGTTTTGAAATTATGACTTAGTTCCTCCAGGTAGTAGCTAGGATGTATATATTTATTAATCTTTCCCTGGAGATGCCAGCGGCCGATAGTGTTGAAAAAAACCCATGCGCACTTGGACGACGGATCGAACGGCGACTTCGGAGTACATGCACGACGCTCTACAGAGGAGCTATCCAAGGAGGGTCGGTAGAATGCAGCGATAGATTCATCTATAGGTGTTAGGTTGAAAGGTGTCCTTCGCTCCTAACGGATAGCATTAGAAAAAAAAAAAAACCAAACCTGTATATTAAACAATACGATATATTTGTTTGAGAATTATATGGTAGTTCTCAGGTAGACAAGGATGGATGTAGTATATTATTAATCTTTCCTGGGGATGGCCAGCGCACACCCTTGATAGTGTTGTGAAAAAAAAAACCCATGTGCGATTGGCCGGTTCGACCGGCGCTTCGCTCATGCACGACGCTCTAAACGAGAGTATCAGCAAGGGCGGTAGAAGAGCGATAGATTCATCTATGGTGTTAGGTTCGAAGGTGCCTTCGATTCCTAGCTGGATAGCATCAGAACTGTATAGTAACAATACGATTATAATTTGTTTTGAAATTAACTACTAGTTGGCCAGGTAGACAAGGATGTATCTATTTTTAATCTTTCCCTGAGATGGCCCAGCGCACGATACTTCTTTCACAGTATCGTTGCGCTGGCATATCCAGGAAAGATAATAAATATAACATCCTTGTGCTACTGGAGGAACTAGAGTAGTTAATTTCATATGAGTAAAGTGGTATAATAAAATTCAATAATCTAACCGTTACCTCTCCTTCACTCATTGTTTATGCAGGATGCTATCTATCGGCATGGTAAGCATCTATTTTGATCGGTTTACTGGAAGGTACTGTCAGATGATGAGCAAATCAGTGACCATTGTAAAATGGTGTATGGGTTACCACAGAGATATAGACGCACATTTTGATTGTTACTCAGATGGTTCCTCATGTTGTGTCATGTAATGAGGCCGTGTGCAAGCGCGCTCTACATATCATTCATTGCGTTCGCACGTATGATACAAATGATATTGTCCACAGATTCATATAGCCCAGAATCTTGACGAGGAGTGGAGCATATACCCGTCCGACCCTCCCTCCCTAAACATAAAACGAAATAGCAAAACCATGGCGAAATTTGTTTATTAAACAACCTAATTTTGAGGCTCCAAATCAACCTGGCATATGTTCTCCATACCTCCAACTATGCAAGTTCTATCGTGTTAAACTCAGGCCGAGCGCCTTGTTCAGATGTCAGGTTTTTCTTGCATTAGAATAATGTGATAGTTTTGTACAGGTGAGATTAAAACCACAAACAATTTAATTCACGCACAAACACAGCACCTACTCAAACAAGGTGTGTTGGGTTTTAGACCTCGACTAGTAGGCTCTGGATTCTAGTGTGCACAACATGACCACCGGGGAGTGTTGCAATGATTTAGTTATTATTTCTCTATATAGGGTAGGCCCTTTCAATGTTAAAGCCGGATTTTCAGACCTGCAAACACAATATTCCAAATAATGATGTATATAAATTTACTAATTTCTAGCATTCAACAAATTTTCTACACTGTGACACAAATAAATAGCAAGTTTGCCGGTCTAGCAGACAGTCTTGATCAAAGCTAGTAATGAATCAATCAGGACAGATTGTACCATAGCTGGTAGTAGTGCCGGAGGATTAAGAGCCAGTGCATTACTTAGTGGATGGGTGTTTTGTGTCATATACTAGTCCAATAGTTTTATGAGGGGCCCAAAAAGAAAAGCCATAAGGAACAACTTGGTTCAGAAATAACAATATATAAAAAATCTCAACTTTGTGGTGGAAGATTAGAAATAGAGGGGTTGCGCACCAAGTGTGCAAAAATTATTAATTGTAATATAGGGTCTTGCATGACAGTTTGAAATAAGGTTTACAAAGTTATGCTAGTGACCTTCCATAGACTCATGCCCACATTCATATTTTGCATTCTGATTATGGAGAATATGTGTTATGAGTTTCGAGGTCGAGTTGTCAGTTCGAGTTCGAGAGGTTGCTTTTAAGAGTTCGAGTTGCTTTTTAAAGTTTCGAGTTCGAGGTGCTTTTAGAGTCGTAGTTGATTTTTAGCGTTCGAGTTGCTTTTTGCAGAGTTAGAGTTGCATTTAGAGTAGTATAAAGTGAGTGGCTTTGAGTCGAGTTACATTGTGTTGTGTGTACAATAATACGATCCGATCCAGTTTTGATTATACTTTTGTTAACTTGCATATGACATGTATTCATTTAGGTGATCTGTTTTAATTTACTACACGTGTATTTATTTAGACGTCGCGTGTATTTTTGTTTTCGAAACTACGCATTATACACTACCGTACGCATTTTGTATACTACCTTTCGTTTTTTCGGAAGTACCTCATATGCGTTTGTACTACCTAGTCTGTGTTACAGACCTTGTAATTGTATTACTCTATGGAAAGATAAACTACGGGGTACTATCAGCTAAAGGGTCCAACTGCGAACCTCTATGAGTTTCACCCCCTCCCCATCCCACGATTTCTTAAAACCCGAGTCGTTGAAAATGCTAGTATTACCATACATATTTGGAACACTACTTTTTTAAACACTCTCTTCTTTTTTAAACTACATACCCCGTAAGCAATTTACACTATCATACGCAGTTTATGCACTCCCTTTTTACACCTTTTGCATTTTAGCATTACCTGAAGCACATGTTAATGCATTTATTCTACACTTTTGACCCAATTCGGCGACATCACACGCCACAGACGCTTTGGGATTCACCGTCTCAAGTAGTAACAAGCAACCGGGCGGAGGTATGCGAATACAATAAGCCAATCATGGCGGACGTACATGGGGGTACAATTTTTCGAAAGTAACTCGAATCTAAAAGCAACTCGAACTTAAAAGCAACTCGAACTCTAAAAGCAAACTCTAACTCTAAAAACTCGAATCATAAATAGTTTTACCCTAATGATGCAATTATTAAAATATCATATAAGATTAGTGTAGACAAACATATTCGGCCTGTACCATTAGACGAACCAATTGGGCATTCCCATATTTGAATCTAGTATAAATCTTTTTTTGGAACAAACGTTGATACGTTGTTTCTTAAAAGGTTTTCGCCATACAATTATGGAGAGACTGAAGGATGATCTGTCTATCTGTCCAACTTACTGGTGCCTCCATCCCAAATAGCACGTAGGAGTTATAAAGTACTGATTTTACAAGTAATGCTCTTGATGGAAATCATGTATAAAAAGCGGGAAAATTGCGGCCAGTTTTTGTATTTATTCCATTACGTTCAAATAGGATATTAAGTATTAACTTTAATCATTTTTATTGTGCAAAATGATACCAGGTCAATATCGTTATCTATGATCACATCGGTGGGAAACTTCAAAAGTAAGATTTTCGGGGAAGATCCACACAATAGAGCATTGAAGTTCTGCCTTTTGAAGGATATGCGTTTTATATCAGTGGTACTCTTTTAATACATTTTGTTGTTTGCTGGTCCATCAAGTCATGGTAATGGCTTTGTGGTGAAGGGGTCAGGTTAATTAAGCGAGTGTGCTGACCCCGGGGCCGCGTGATCCATGAACGGACGCTCCAACATGGGCCCGTAGATTTGAGGCTGGGGACACGGATTGGGAACAGTGCATGGGGTGGACACCCTACTATTATCGACACGTAATGCGATGTACAGTAAAGTTGTTGACTGTCTGTTACCCACTGGAACGACGGCTTAACGTCCCCTCCGAAGGACGGGACGCTTTCATGAACCATTTGCCCAATTCCAATGAACCATGGGAGGGAGAGCGGATTCTGTATTTAATCAATAGCTGGTATACAGATTCAATCCAGAATTGATAGTGACCCGAATAAAATCCCCGCAGTACACGACCCCCCACCGGGATTCGAAACCCGGGAATTTTGGATGGTAAAATTTGGCGGGCCAGAGCAAGCACCCTAACCGTAGGCCACGCTCTCCACGTAATACATTCACGAATATTTAAACGTCACTATACTACATCTATCTTCCTCGAGTACAGTGACATCAGCGCGTCAAACAACTGTTTGCGTGTGCATTTTCGCATGCCTTATACGTGCGTGGATATGACAGCGCTTGCGGAATCAACGCCCCGCGTTTTCTGCTGCTGCGATGATCACGGCCTTAATATCCTGAATCAATGACTCGAGGAAGATAGATGGGGTATAGAAGCATTATACATAAGGCGTTAACATTGCATTAATTTGGATCAGAAACAGATAAACTCTCTCACCAGTTTATAGCTTGTATACAGATACTTAACATAATAATCCCTTAAAAAAGCTTATCTTTAATTTAAAAATTACAGAGTGTGCCAAAAAGTGCAACAATTAGAAATTAATTTTTTTGAAAAGAACAGTTTCTTAGCTACATAATCCTTTTTTTCAGCGATCAATTTTGAAGATTTTAAAGGAAATTAGAGCAAAATTACGAAAGCATTTCAAATTCACGTTGGGCCACTTCCGCTCTCTGTCTTTCTGCTAGTAAGTTGTTCTGGGTAATGAATATGGTGAAAGCTGTTGAAAACTTAGTGGGACGGTTGACAAACCGTTTGCAGGAAGGCCAATTACTGGAAGATCATTTTAAAGGATGTGCATCCCTCTGCTGATGTGTTACAGATGCCAGTTATACCACATTCCTTATATACGGTGTTAATAAAGATGATGGAGTCAAAGTGTAATGTATCATTCTTGATGCTTGGATTTCTTGGAGTGCATTCTTATGTTGTTGGTGTTTGCCTAGGTTTGCTGATGAGGACATGCCATCTGCGAAGGCCAGCAATGCTCAATGTGTAATTACTAATAATTAATTAATTAGCATTTTATAGCTCTTAGCATGACATGACATTGTATCAAAGCGCTTTACAGTTACATAAGTCAATAAAAGAACGCTGAATTAAAAACAATTAAAAATAACAAAAATACCGAACTCCAATAAAATAAATAATAAATTCGACATTTATATAGCGCTTTTTCAACAATGTATCAAAGCGTTAACCAGTTTATTTCGCTGCCAATAGAATATGCAGCTGCCTTACAACTGCCAGCATACTCATACCTTGGGCAGCCCTCAAATGGAGAAATATTCCTAACAACCTCCCCATCTGCCACCTGGGTGGAGAGAGGCAAAGCGAGGGTAAAGTGCTTGCCCAAGTGCACAGCAACAGTGGCCCTCAGCGGGAATCGAACCCAGGACCTTGGGTCATGAGTCGGGTCGTTGTATCCACTGGCCACATGTCCCCTTAAAACCAAGGGACATTATCTTAATCTTGCAATCTGAAACACTACATTAGTAGTGGAAATTAAATGTTTTTAGTCTGGATTCGAAAGTGCTAATGGTGGCGGGGTGTGGTACGTAAGCCCAGTCCCGAAGCACAAAAAAAACTAGGCCAGATTGTGCACTTTTTCCCCTAAAAAAGCATGAAAACTGGTATTTATACATAGTTGAGGCCCCGAACAATTTTGATAGAGTGCCAACAATGTAGCGCCCCCTTTGGCCTACAGCGCCCTCTTATAGTTTTACCCAATATGAAATATACTTTGAAGAGCTTAAATGCAGAATTCCACTATTGTGAACGAAATAGGTATAGTACGATTTAAAATGAGGATATGTATAGAAGCTATGATTAGGTTCCATGAACATGGCTGCCATCTTAGATTCAAAAATGGCCGCCATGATAATAATAATAATAATACTATTAAGCATTTATATAGCGCTTAAAAAACACAGCGCTGACAGAAACAAATGCAACTTAGAGGGAGCAGCTAATACAGCGCCAATTACAACATTCACACAAACATCAACCGAAATCACATACATTAAATTAGGACAGGGAAGGGAAAGAAAGTCCAGTTTAGAAGCAGGAGGAAAACCGGAGCACCGGAGAAAGGAAGAAAACCTGCGAGAGCGCGCTTGGACTGGAAACCAATTACACATAAAGCCTCATGCCCGACCCGGAATCGAACCTGTGACCCTCCGTGGTGTAAAGCGGGGAAAAACCGCTGCGCTACCCCGCTCTTAATCATATACTTCGCCTATTTGAGTAAGAATGATAAAAACACAATTTTTAAGGACAATAATCCATCATTGGTAATGCTGAGGAGTTTAGAAAATGCATTGATGGCATGCATTGTAACAATAGCAGAAATCTCGATTCAAGATGGCATCGAATTCAAAATGGCCGCTCATGAACTATTATTTCGAAATTTTATCCAAAAACCCATTATGAATGTACTCTTGAAGGGTTGGGCGGAAATCACTTTCACTGCTTTGGTCAAACAACGTCCTGTACTAGATTTTACGCACTCTCATTTATCATTAATATTGTTTTAGATCAAAGTCAATATTGCTGCAATCTAATTCCAATGGCCACCACTGATTATCCATGTTATTCCTTACTTCACTTATATGAATTTCATATTGAAATGCTAACAAGTCTGTTTCGAAATGGAAAAGGTATAAAGAACACCCATACTTGGTCACTTGTTAAACGATCGTTGTGTTGGAGAGATTCACACTAAAAATTATGTGATGTTTCCATCTATTATTTAGTTCTTGAACTAACAAATCCATCAGATTAGAAATATGAGCCATGTGTTTGATATGCAAAGTTACTTCTTTATTTGGACTAACCAAACGAAGATACAACTTTTGTTATAATGATTGTTAAACTTTGGTCCTAAGGAGCAATTCCTTCTAGGTTTGAGAATATTAGTGCACAGTTCAACCAGAAATGGGAAAACAATGAACAATGCACCATGCCACAGGTTGTCATGGTCCCCTTAGCATCACTGTTTTGCTAGCAGTAATTTGTGACTACACAAAGGTGTTTATGTTAGGTTTTGTTGCATATCCCGACAACATTTTCTTCTGACTAGTATTGAATCCTACTGCCAAGCAATAGCATCTTTTTATAATTTCATAAGTAAATCCCCATATGTCTAAAAGTTTGGCCAAGTAACGAGATTAAATAAGGCGGTGAAACGATACATGGTCCGATTTTCATTTAAAAAACCAATTTTCAAAGTTTGGGTCAAATCGGTCAAGCCATTGGATAGCAAAAGCATAATGTGATTATAAAAGATGGGATCGATTAAGCCCAATTAATTGGTCGAGCTAGAAGTTGCAAGATATTTGGTGAGATGATCCGAGCCAACTATTTTTAAAAACTCATAGGCAGAATACCATTTATAATGGGCGTAAATCGTCCGATTTTTATCATTAACATGTTTTTGAATCCGGGATATGTTTCAACCAACTTTGACTCCGTCAAGAACTTGATCATGTAACTACACTGGGGTGGCCATAGGAACCTGTGTATAATTAATTGGTCGACAAACATTTTGTGGATGTTTTTGTTCATATATCAAGTGAAACTTTACTGGGCTTTATAAATAAATTTCACTGGGGTAAATGAACTTTTCTCTTTCTTCTGATATACTCAAATCTCAATTTTTGATGTAGTAAGAGGGGGACGAGGTTGCCCATGGGGTCACCCACCTTAATTTTGGCCCCTATAATCGAAATAGGAATAAAAAATACTGGTATGAGTGTTTTTGGTGTCAACTTGAAGCTTTTGCAATCACCCCTAAAACCTCCCCTTCCCTACCAATCATGTTTGAGTATGTGAGGGCACTGTAACACAATTTCCAGGTTTCAAACGTTGGTTCCTACGGGTAAGAAAAGTGTGCCACACTTTTTTTCAAGATTGTATCCAATATCACAGAATAGCAATGCAATCTTTTTTAGAAAATGTCCCGACATGAAGCTTTTGTTTAAAAAAAAATCAGCTTAAAGTTTCAGCTAACGTTTGTACAATAGACTTTGACCTTAGGCTTGGTCTTTTTTAGTACATGCTCCCAAATACCTAACATTTGGTTTAGGCCAGATAAGTCAAATGTCTTGAATTTGGTGTTGTATGACATTGGGCCCCAAGTTTGGTTTTGGTTAGAATGTACCTCTTAAATCGGAAAGCATAATCATGGCCAATATCCCAATTTTCTACCTGTATGCAACGAGCCAATCGTTAGTCCAAATTTATCAAATCTATAAAATTAAAAAACAAATGTTGTTCTACCTGATAAAAATATGCCTAGTTGAGAAGTTCGGTAAAACTTTGCCAAAACCCATTTAGATACCCACAATCAACCAAAAAAAAAGGTTTCATTGATTACACTGTAACCAAAAAAATGGTCTAAAAATGAGGCATGTTTTGTGAGTCGTCTGTACTAACTATCCCTTCAGTTTTTTAACTGCCTGCTTCTCCCAATGAGCCTTATTGATTCCTTGATATCTCTTTGGGGTCCTTGTGCCTGTCATTTTTTTATACATCTGTCCTACTTGCACTATTAATTGTGGACTGGACTAGGTGGAACCACTACAATGGACACAATTTTTAAGGGTTGCAAAAGCTTGAGTGAGCTTGTTCAAAATTACAATAAATTGCTCAAAGCATGGATCAATCCAGAATAGCTGACTTTATTCACTCTAGACTTTATGCACATCACCACCATGCCACAATAACTGACTCAGGAATACTAAGATACTTAGTAGATGCTTGGTATAGCATACTACTTACTCCTTTCCTACAAAGGGGGTCTTTGAATTCCTTTACAATTTGAAATAGGTTTCGTCAGTAGAAGTAAGATCAAATGTGTTCAAGTAGATATATTGGCAAAAATATTCATGGCAGCCATTTCCGTCGCATCTTGTATTCAAGATTGCTGCTAATTGTGGCGACTACAATTTCAGCATTGTTCTTTCTAAACTCTTAAGCATTGTCAATGTGGGGACCGTCCCTTAGTGTTTTTTCATCATTCCTAAGCGGAGTATGCTATGTGGATTTAGTGGATTTTCTGCAGCCTTTTGAAATCTAGGGTGGTTTGTATAAATTGAATTATCAAATGACCTAAAAATCAATGGCCAGATATATTGCAGCACTTACTGGACGTTATTCAGTCCAGAGTCAAACCATAGCTGACAAATGATCATTTAACCCTTCAAATGGAGCTTCATTTGGCTTTAAATCCAAATATATTCACATTGGCGGCCATTTTTTGAAATCAACCGCCATCATTGAAATTCATGATTACTGCAATCTGTTACTGCTGCAGATATCATCAGTGTGCTTTTCTGAACCCTCATCATACAATGTGGGGTTGTCCCTCAAATTGCAATTTTTATCATCTTAACTCAAGTTAGGCTTCCATGTTGGGGGGGCTTTCATGGGCGGCCATTTTGGAAATCTAAGATGGCAAGCCATATGATATAGACTAAATGAAGTTAATGACTATATGGGTCTCATTTTACACCTTTTGGAACCTTATTTTGGTCAAAAAATTTGGAGTTATGGCATATAAGCTCTTGAAAGAATATTTAATAATTGGGGTTAAAACTATAAGGGGCGCTGAAGGCCAATAGGGGGCGCTACATATTTGGCACTCGTCAGAAATTGTTCAGGGGCTCAGTAGTTAGGCATGCCAAGTTTCACGCTTTTAGAAAAAGTGGCACAATAATTTGTGTTAGTGACTGGGCTATTATGATTCTTGGTAATTTTTGTTCTGAGAGCCTGGTGCTGCTTGCAAAAAGCCTTGTCCCCATATGAATTATTTGGTCTGTTTGAGACAAGCAGATTATTGTCTGATATGTATCTTGCTTCCTGGTTTAAAGAATGCCGTTTCTTACAAGATTAGTTTAAGTTCATGAAGGGCCACACCATTTTTGGATTTGTAAAAACAATTGTAAATAATGGAGCTTTTTTTAACCACAATACTTCTACCCGAATTAAACTTCAAATGTTAATGCTGGGTCTGTTTGAAAGTTATCTCAAATCCAATGCCTTTTTTAATACCATTTTCTCATACGAACAAGATTAAAAAATACAATTCCAGGGTGAAAGTGGCCCACTAACATTTACAACCCTTTTACTTATTGGGTGTTACTCTGGATCTAGGGACCCTAATGATTGTGGGTAATCAGCACTTTATAAAGAATAATTAGGCCTTCCATACAATATAGTTTTAGCAAAGATTGTAGGCAAATATTTTTATATATTTTTTTTGTCTCAAATGTTTTGCATTTTTAGCTTACCCTGTATTATTCCCGTTTTCATGAATTCGAAGCATTATAAGGCCAGTCCGTCAGGCCATCGTCTTATTGTGTTTTCTCCATTGTTTGCCCGTACGCATCATTTGTTTCGGTACTCTACCCAATAGCCTTGTCTACAATGTCATAGTTTAATTTCGTTATGGCAAGCTAAAAGGTCATAGACTATTGGTCACAACGCGTTGCTTTCTTAGCATCCGAAAAGTGAGAAGCAAAGGCGTTATTTGAGACAGTGTAATTAACGCATTGCTTTCATGGCAACGTACCGTGCTTTTTTTCCACTTGCCTGATTGGATGGCTTAGCAACGGTATTGGTTTTTACTTTTCAATGAAATTTTGGGGGGGGCCTAAGCAACTCGTTCTTTTCATTAGCAATCCGTTTTCTTGTTATAGCCACGCGGTATAATGAAAAAAACGCGGTGTTTAATCCCTGTCTGAAAGCAACGCGTTGCCTTTTTTCACTGTTCTGATTGGTTGGCTACGCACTCGTTGATTCTTAGCAATCCGTTCTCGGTATTAAACAACGACATTGTAATTGAAAACAAACCGGCATTCGTTATAACAAGCCTGTATGAAAGCAACGCGTAGCTTTTTCACCTTTCTGATGATTGGATAAGCAACTGTTGTTTTCATAGCAATCCGTTCCCTTATTAACAACGCGTTGACTAAGGACAAACAAACGCGCTGTTTAAGCCTGTTGAAGCAACGCGTGTGTTTTTCACTTTTCTGATTGGTGGGCTAAGCACTCGTTGCTTTCCTTAGCAATCCGTTCTTTTGATTACAACGCATGTTTAGATGCCATGCCTGAAAGCAACGCGTGCATTTTTATGTTTCTGATGATTGGCTAAGTAACTCGTTGCTTCATTAGCAATCCGTTCCTTTTATTAACAAAGCGTTGCTAATGAAAAAAACAACGCGTTGTTTAAGCCCTGTCTGAAAGCAACGCGTTTTCACTTTTCGATTGGTTGTGCTAAGCAACGTGTTGCTGAAAGTAACGTGTTGTTTAAGTATTGTCTCAAGCACCGCGTTGCTTTCATAGCAACCGCGGTGCGTTTCACTTTTCTGAGTGGTTGGCTAAGCAAACATGTTGCTGAAGAGTAAACGTGTTGTTTACGTTATTGTCTCAAGCACAGAGTTTCTTCATTAGCAAACGCGTGCCTTTTTCCCTTGTCGAATTGAAGCATTAAGCAAGACGCGTGTTTCTGAAAGCAACGCGTTGCTAAGGAAAATCAATCGAATGTCTCTAAGTTCAGAAGCTTTGCCCTTCATCAATACGGACTTGTGGGCGTTTCATTTCAACTTCATCCAATCTGGAGAGAGAATTTACAAGATGGGATGGAATATACCTATTAAGGGATATGAATCACACACAAAAATTCATCATTCAGGTTTATCCCGGTTAGTTGGCCGACGACGAAGCTATCCGTCTGGAACCAGGTGGAGGTTGTGATTGGGCTACAATATATTTGCCGGTGTCATATGTACAGGTCCGTTTGACTGAGTGGTCCTACCACCCACCTGTCTATGGTGTTCTCCATGGAGTGCTGTATGCATCATTGGTTTCAGCACTGTACCCAAATGGTCTCGTTTCCAATGTCACGTTTATTCCGTACATGTTTGCTATGGTAGCTAGACACTCTCTTATGGGGGACCCACGCAGATTCTTACCACCCGACTGTACAGACCTACCAGACAAGCCCAAACTAATTTGGAAAAGCCTGCGTTTTATAGCTTCAGAGAGAATCATGGAACAAGTAGTCCGCGATACAAGAACTCGAACTATACTAAGGTTGTACTTATAAAATAATCCTTTTAAAAATCTGACATAAAACGGGACAAAAAAAATATACCCCGCCCCCCACTTAGTGCTGACTAAAGGTCTACATTGCTCACTTACTGTCACTAGAGGTAAAATGACTACCAATAGTCAGGTAGAACCTTCATGTGACCGTAACAGTATGGAACATTTTTTTGCTGGAAAAGATGGATGATTTAGGGTGTGTAATACAGAATCTGTCGGGTGCCACTGGGCAATCCTTGAGCATTGTGAGAAATCCAAAGTATGACCGATCGCCATAAAATGAGTAATTATCTTTCAACTCCTATATTTTCCAAACCTATGGAGTCTAGATAACTATGTATCCAATGAACAAGTGTTAGGCACTTGTAACATTATATCATACTCAAATTCAATAAGGAAGCTAATCCAATAATTTTAATAAGTTATTGCCAATACGCAACATTTTGGCAGAGAAGGTAGGCCGTCATATTTTTATACTATTTTTCCATTCACCATTCTTTCAAAACAAGCGATAAACATGCAGGTCCGTATTCCAAAATATTTAACACGGGTATTTTAACCGAACGGTTATATTTGAAATTGTGAGGCAGATTGGAGATAATTAGAACTATGGTAAAAGCATCAATTTTTCAATATTTCCCTACTGGCCCTAGAGAAAAAAAGACACCAAACTGCACGATCCGCAAAAAGGATGTGGTAGTTTTGGTAGAGGTGGTATGTTTGGGGGTAGGTAGCGTTAGCGTATAAACACAAGGAGGGCCTAGCCCTGTAAACTTGAAACAGGAAACAAATTATTTTTATTTATGGCCTAACACTTACAAAAACCATAACCCTAGAGGCCAAACAAATGTAATTACACGTAGAACTTCGAATCGAAGGGGTTTCATATGGAACAATTAATATCGCCTAGGACCCCGCAATTTCAGCCCACAGAATCTATCCATTCTGGTTTTGCGATTCCTATAAACACTTACGTTGCTATCGTCCATATATTGGATCTCGATTAGGAGTGGAATAACCTGAGACCGCTTTGTTAAAATTTGAAAGGACCGATGAATCGGAAATTTTTACCCCAGTGGGACCTTGAACCCGGTTGCCTTGTACTCTGTAGGGGGCCAAACTATACCTTTCTGGTCATCGAAAGGTACTGAACCCGATGGTGATACGTTAAAACAACATTTTGCCCTTGTTGGCGTATATTTAACCCTATATAAACCTAAGGAAGCACATTTTTCATTATCAAAATGAGAACCTCCTGATTTTGAATCCTCATACAATTTTTTAGTTAGCAAAAACCTTAATCAAGTTGTATAGAAAGTTTTTCACAACATCCAGTTGCACCATTTCTTAAGACCTGGATTCCTACCCTTTCTCGTGCGTGTACCATGTATGCGAGACACTGGGTTTTTTGTGCACACTACCATTATGCTATTTATTATTTACCTTTTTCTCCAGCGCCTCAGGCAGGTTTTCTAACCTCACTCCCCGCTGAAATAAAGAAAACGAATCCGATAGGGGTTTACCTTGAGGGAAGATATTCACCTTAGGCTGATTAGTTATTGTTATAACGAGAGCATATTTCACGGCTTAGTGCTGATTAGGTATTGGTGTATTTTGAGAGAAGAAGATCACCTTAGGCTGATTGGGTATTGTTATATTAGAGAAGATTTAACCTTTATGCCATAAGATATTGTGTATAGTTGAGAGAACATATTCACCTTAGTCTGATTGGGTATTTTTTATAATTCCAAGAAGATAGTCAACCTGTATCTGATTAGTAGTGTTATACTGAGAGAATTTCACCTATTAATGCTGACATGAGGTATTTTTTATATTGAGGTAAATATCACCTTAGGCTGATTAGATATTGGTAATTGATAGAAGATTTCACCTTAGGTCTGATTATGTATTGTTAATTGAAGAGAATTATTCACCTTAGGCTGATTAGGTATTGTTAAATTGAGAAAGATATTCCTTTAGCTGATTAGTATTAGGTATATAATTTAAGAAGATATTCACCTTACCGGAGCAGGTATTGGGTATATTGAAGAGAAAGATATTCACCTTAGGACTGATCAGGTTATGTTAGATGAGAGAAATATTCACCTTAGCGGTAGGTATTGTTATAAGCTTGATAGAAGATATTCACCTTAGAGTCTGATTAGATATTGTTTATATTGATAGAAGATATTCACCTTAGGCTGAAGCAGGTATGTTTGATATGAGAGAAGATTTCACCTTAGGCTGATCATGTATTGTTAAATTAGATGAAATATTCACCTTAGCTCTTGGTATTGTGATATTGAAAGAAGTTATTCACGCTGAGGAGGACTGATTGGTATTGTTTATATTAAGCAAGAATATTCACCCTTCGTCTTAATTATGTCTTGTTTATATGAGAGAAGAATTCACACTTAGGCTGATTAGATAGTGTATATGAGAGAAGATATTCACCTTAGGCTGAATTAGGTATTGTTATATCGAGAGAAAAATTCACCTTAGGCTGATGAGGTATTGTTATATCAGATGAGATATTCACCTTAGCACCAGATTAGCTGTAGTGTGATAGATTGCTAGAAGATATTTCACCTGAGGATGAATTGGGATGGTTATGTTGAGAGAAGATATTCACCTTGGGCTGATTAGGTATTGTTAATATTGAGAGAAGGTATTCACCTTAGGCTGATTAGTTATTGTTATATTGAAGAAGAATATTCAACCGTTAGGCTGATTAGTATTGTTATAATATCGAGAGAAGATATTCAACTTAGGCTGATTAGGTATGTTATTTGAGAGAAGATATTCACCTTAGGCTGATGAGTATTGTTATATCGAGAGAAGGATATTCACCTTAGGCTGCTTCAGGTAATTGGTTTAGTGGGCGGAGAGAAGATATGCACACTGAGGCATGATCAGTCTTTGTTAATTGAGAGAAGATATTCACCTTAGGTCTGATCAGGTATTTATATTGAGAGAAGATATTCACCTTAGGCTCATTAGGTATTGTTATATTGAGAGAAATTTCACCTTGGCTGCTTGGTATGTTCTAGTGAGAGAAATATTCACCTTAGCTGATTAGGTTTTTTATAGTGAGAGAAAATATTCAACCTTAGGCTGATTAGATATTTATATATCGAGAGAAGATTTCCCCTTAGGCCCGGATTAGGATTGTTATATCGAGATAAGATATTCACCTTAGGCTGATTAGGGATTGTTATATCGAAACAGATATTCACCTTATGCTGATTAGGTATTGTTATATGGAGAGAAGATATTCACCTTAGGCTGATTGGTTTTGTTATATTGAGAGAAGATCTTCACCTTGGGCTGATTAGGTATTGTTATATTGAGAGAAGATATTCACCTTAGGCTATTAGGTCTGTGTTATATTGAGACAATATTCACTTAGGCTTTTAGGTATTGTGATATCGAGAGAATAGATATTCACCTTTGGCTGATTAGGTATTGTTTTATTGAGAGAAGATAATTCACCTTATGGGTGATTAGGTATTGTAGAGATCGAGAGAGATATTCACCTTAGGCTGCTTAGGTATTGTTATATCGAGAGAGATATTCACCTTAGGCTGGTTAGGTATTGTTATATTGAAGAAGATATTCACTTTAGCTGTTAGGTTATTGTTATATCTAGAGAAGATATTCAACCTAGGCTCATTGGGTATGTTTATAATGTAGAAGATATTCACTAGGCGATTGGTATTGATTAAATTGAAAAGTTATGCAACCTTAGGCTTATTAGGTATTGTTATATTGAAAGATATGTCACCTTAGGCTGAGTAGGTATTGTTATATCGAGGAAGATATTCACCTGGGCCGATTAGGTATTGTTATGTGTCAGAGAGAAATCACGCTTAGCTTAGTAAGGTATTGTAGATGAGAGAAGATATTCACCTTAGGCTCATTAGGTATTGTTATAAATTGAGAGAAGATATTCACCTTAGGCTTATTAGGTATTGTTATATTGAGGGAAGATATTCACCTTAGGCTGATTAGGTATGTTTATTGAAGAAGGTATTGCACCTTAGGCATGAGTGGTAATTGTATATTAGCCTCCATTTTTGTGATTATTTTTTTTTCTCGATTTTTTTGAGAAAAGATTTTCTGAAAGTACTTGTTTACTATGAAAAAGAAGAAGTAGAATTCTCTGAGATTTGTTTGTGCAAAACTGATAATGCAACAGTTGCTTACAATAAGTCAGAGATCATTGAGCTAAGACCTAAGAGGCCCTGGATTTTTATAAGCTTTTGTGGCAAAACAAAACAATTGCCTAAAATAGAAGTTTTCCCAATGGTCATTAATGTGAGATTTGACCAATGCCATATTTATTTATTTGAGACGCCATTGGTCAGCTAGTGTTGGGGCTAGTCTTTGAAGCATGAATGTCGTAATATTCTATTTTAGAATGTGGAAATACTATGTGAAATGATTGCGCGGATATCGGAGAAACTTGGCCGATGGGGGTTAAATTGTTCCACTTTTGTAGGTGTGGGGATCTCTAGTATGGTAGATCAGGGCAGTACATATCGAAGATGCAATGTGTATATACCACGGAGCGGGCCTGGCAAGCTATGTTTCCACTGTCATCTTGTGAGGCCAAAACTTTCAGAGGTTGTATCAAAAAGATCCATTTTCTTGTGCCTAAGAGTGGACATTTTAGCAGCCTGACATTAGGTGGTGAAACTGTATTGCATAATATTAGTGTCGTTGATGGACAACCCCGTCGTCTTGAACTGCTGGACAAAATTCTCTTCAGGACTGAGAAATTCCCGTGATTTAAAATTACCGCATTATAAACTTCATGCTGGTCAATTTTGGGAGTTTTTTTGTCACTGTGAGGACATTCATCGTTGAACTGCAACCGTTCTTATTAAATACTGTGGACATAGTGTGACATATGAAAGTATCGTATGTACATTATTGAGGCGTATTTTTAAGTTGAGTTGTAATTGTGTTTGGACAATAACCAAAATGGTCTTGCACGAACCATATGTTACAATATTAAACGTTGTTTCTTGTATAAAATTCAATATCATTGTGCACAAGGCTCGTTTGATTTGTGTTTGAATGGTATTCGGACCTTTGGAGCGTCACACGTCGTAACACATGTATAGGTTACTTACGCTTTGGATGGTTTTCAGTCAAGAAAGTGAAATGTTTGCTGATGGTCCCTTATTTTAAATTTCAATAAATGTAACAATCACGCATGTTTAAAATGCACAATATATGAAAACACATTCTGTCCAAAACAATTTACATGTAATATTAGGTTAAAGACTGAAATTATTTTAGAAATATTTTTAAATGACCAACCTCCCTAATATATATACTATAACTTTCTTCTCAGCATTCCAGTCCCATCAACTCCTCTGTAAAAGAAACCCCAGAGGTTATTTAAGATAAGAATTATGGAGCAATCCACTCTTTACACGGGCAGGTGGAGAAATTTGGTGGAGAAATACTTCGCGTTCCCGCTTTCCTCCGTTCAAAAAATTACTTTCTCTCAATTAGTGTTTCCTGTTTCCCCTCTCTCCTTGAATTAAAATTATCATGTTTCCCCATCGTAGCTTGATGTTGTGGACTTTTGTCGCTTGTGATTTTCTACCTCTCGTCCCTCTTTGCCAACAATGTGTCCCTTTCCCTCCGGCCTCCCCTCTTCTCTACAATTTGGTTTCCCTCTCAAATCCACCACCCCACCCCCTAGCGGGTAAATAACGACCCCTCCCTTACCATAGAAAAAAACTATATCGGTAGACTTAGTGGGTATAAATCCGTTCCGGTACAGATTCGAAACATTGATTGAATACATGTTCAATAGTTAAACATCACTTTCACAAATCACCATATGTTACTGTTAGGTACAATATAACGTACGTCTCCGCCAATTTACACATGCCTACTTTCGAATATTATTTAAAGTTGTAAATGTTGAAATCTAGAGGGTCGATGTACTTTTAATCAACTAATATTCTGTGGTGTGTTACTTTTCATAGTTTTATAAATCACAATCGCTTTCAACATTGAGGACTATAGCCATCAATAGTAGTAACGCATATCAGTAATCGCGCGAAAAGTATGTATGCAGTATATACGTTCTTCGAGGGACAGTCAGCCTGGACTGAGGACAAACGGCCAACCGACATCAAACCTCAAGCATGCCACGTTCAACTTGAGTCTTTTTCGAAAGATCATACGTATACAAATTTTTATATTCATTGAAAAATTTTATATTTTAAGGGAGGCGTTCAAAACATAATAACCGGTGCGTCGACGGACCCGCCAGGTCATTTCCGATTGGAACTGGGCTTCTTAGACTAACCGCACACGAGTTAGCTAGCGTGAAACCCTCCCTCTGAATCCGTAATATGATCGAAGCGGGCCGGTTCGATCCACCGAGTGTGCTTGTATTTCCCCTGGACAAGGGAATTGCCGGTGATTGTCTTCTTGACCCGGGGTTATTGGGTAACTGACTGGTGCTACTGGGTTCCAATAGTTCAGATTGTAGGTCGATTTAGAGGTCCTGCGCCTGTATGATATGCTTGGGTTGTGTGTCCTGATGCTTCCCAGGAGTTAATAAGGGTCTATGGATGGGCCCATGTTACAACGAAATCCTCGTCAAGCGTGGGGAACGGGGTTTGCGCAGCGTATCTCCGTCGCGCCTTTCACCCATTATCTCGGGTTCGAGCAACCGTTAGCATGGTTAGGGGCTTGTTTCTCGATGTTATGTAATTTGTGTTGCTCGATCCACGATCGTTCACGGCATGTTTCACAGGGTACTCCGGTTTCCTCCTCCTGCTTCTAAATTGAGCTTCTTGCATAAATCTGTTCTGGTATTATTGCTTCTATTGTTTCTCTGATATGCTGACACACCTTTCGTGGCTGCCGCACAGCGCCTTGAGCACGTTTTACGTGGATATTTCTCGCTTAAAAATACACAAATTATTATTATTATTATTAAATAAAAAGTAAATGGCATCATGTGGCGGGAATTACACCACCGTCTATAATAATACTTAAACGCGTTGCTAAATCAGAAAATCGAAAATCCATCAAAACTCTGATGTTTTGCCATGTCCTATAGTAAAGCTGCACGAGACACAAGACCGTAACCATCTTCCGCAATGGTGCATCAGAAATTTAACAAGCAGTTACAAAACAAAATATATTAAAATATACACAGATACACATGTAAAAGAGGACCAACCCTAAAACAAATTATTGCACAAGCCAGAATGACCTAAAAACAATTAAAAGGACAGTCATGGTCATATTGTTAGAGTAAAAAATGAGTAAGTAACAACCAATGAATTTTTGCAGATAGATTTAATGAATTTGTTAAAGACCCGTTTGTTTTAAATTTAAAACACTTGTTTGATATCAATACCAAAAGAAAGATGAAATTTAAAGTGGATTGTTAGGAGCTCGTCAGAGGAGACCCCCGTACTTCGATTTCCCGCGTCGCTTCCGTTCAAAAAATTAACTTTCTCCAATTAAGGGTTCCTGTTACCCTCTTCCTGATTAAAATTATATGTTCCCCCTCTTAGGCTTGATGTTGTGGGACTTTTGTGCTTAGTGGAATTTCTACCTCTCGTCCTGCTTGCCAAATGTTCCCCCTCCCCTCTCGCTTACAATTTGTTGTCATTAAACCACCCCCACCTAGCGAAAATAATGACCCCTCCCTTACCATAGAAAAAAAACTATATCGGTAGACTTAGTGGGTATAAATACGTTACGTACAGATTTCGAAAATGATGAAGACATAATTTTCAATATTAAACATCTGTCAAAGATCACCATACTTTACTGTTGAGGTACAAATATTAACGTACGTCTCCAAATTTACACATGCCATTCGAATAATAGGTAAAGTTGTTAAAATGGGGAAATTAGAGGGCGATGTACTTTCAACTATGATTCTGTGTGTGTACTTTTCATAGTTTATTAAAATAACAATCTCTTTCCACATGAATGGACTTTAGCATAAATAGTAGTCAACGCATAGCAGTAATCGCGCGAAAATATAGTATGCAGTATTACCTTTCTTCGAGGGAGTAGCCTGAGCAATGAGGACAACGGCCACAAACATCAAACTCAGCAATGCCACGTTCATCTTGAGTCTGTTTCGAAAAGATCATACGTATACAAATTTTATTCATTGAAAAATTTATTCTTTTCATGGGGAGGCTCAAAACATAAGAACCGGTTGCTCGACGGACCCGCCGGTAATTTCCGATTGGAAACTGGGTTCTCGCTAAACCGCCACAGTTAGTAGTCGGTAAGACCCTCGACTCTGAATCCGTAATATGATCGATCGCCGGGTTCGATCCACAGAGTGTGCTGTATTTCCCCTGGACAAGGGAATTGCCGGTGATTGTCTTCTTGACCCAAGGGGTATTGGGTAAACTGGTTGCTACTGGGTTCCAATGGTATATTGGAGGTCGATTTAGAGGTCTGCGCCTGTAGTGATATGCGTTCCTGATGCTTCAAAGGAAGTGAATAATGGTCTATGGTGTGTTTATGGGCCCATGTGACAAGCGAAATCCTCGCAAAGCGTGGGGGAACGGGTTGGCGCAGCGTATCTTCCTTCGCCTTTCACCAATTAGGCTCGGGTTCGATCACCGTTAGCATGGTTAGGGGCTTGTTCTCGATGGCTTTATGTGAATTGGTTTCTCGATCCACGATCGTTCCCGCAGGTTTTCACAGGGTACTCCGGTTTCCTCCTGCTTCTAAATTTGAGCTTCTTGGCATAAATCTGTTCTGGTATTATTGTTTCTCTGATATGCTGAGCACCTTTCATGCCTGCCGCACAGCGCCTTGAGCACGTTTTACGTGGATATGTCTCGCGTTAAAAATACACAAATTATTATTATTATTATTAAATAATAAAGTAAATGTCATCATTAGTGTAGGGAAATTACACCACCTCTATACTTAAAACGCCTTTGCTAAATCAGAAAATCGAAAAATCATCAAAAATCTGATTTTTGCCATGTCTATAGTAGAGCTGAACAGACACAAGACCTTAACCAGCTATCCGCATGCAATCAGAAATTTTACAAGCAGTTACAAAACAAAATAATAATTAAAATATACAAAGATACAAAATAGTGAAAAGAGGACCAGCCCTAAAACAAATTATTGCACAAGCCAGAAATGACCTAAACAAATTTAAAAGGACCAGTCATGGTCATATTTAGAGTAAAAAATGAGTAAGAACAAATAAATGAATTTTTGCAGATAGATTTAATGAATTTGTTGAAGACCCGTTTGTTTTAAATTTAAAAACACTTTTTGATATCAAATACCAAAAGAAAGATGAAATTTAAAGTGGATTGTTAGAGCTCGTCAGGAGACCCCTACTTCGGATATCAACACAGAATAGCTTGGTGTCATTACCCTGTTCTTGCAAATCAATGGACAGACCAGTATATTTGTATTCCTTCCACGTGTGGGCTTAATGAATGTATTGTTCAAAAGTAATGATGAGTTCAATAATAATGATGGACTTGGAGATTTCATAACAAAGAAAATTTGCGAGTCGATTTCCCCTCCCTTCCAAGGCGGGAGTCGAGGGCAATGTTAACCTTGGTCTCTCGATTAAAAGTGAGCGGAAACGTGAGATTCCAAATAAAGCTGATAAACTGATTTGATATCCAGAGTTTTCGGAACTAGAGATAGGCATAGATTCCATGTGTTGCGTCTAACCAGATGAAGGGGGCTAGCTGTACATTTATAGATGTTGTGGCGCATCCCCCGTTGCGCATGGGGGAGCATGATGGGTATAGACATGAGCCAATCCTAAATGCATGGATATCTCATTAATAATGAAAATTCCAAATAACTTCCAAGGGCCGTTGGGTTGTTTGTTGAAGGCATGCTGCAGGAATTTCAATACTGGTACATGTCTTGAACTGTTCTGATGTTGCACATAATTTTGTGTTATGCTCCTGTGATGGAGAATGATTGTTGTTGATGAAGGATTCTGGTGGTGAGAGGATGCATTACCCATACGGGGAATGCATCCTCTCACCTACTGATTTTGATGTTTTTCATCATACATCATGATAATATTTGCTTAGTGTATCGCCAGCTTTCACCACCCTTTGGTACGATATTCACAATACTTTTCGTCTTGTACGAGTGTATTCATTTGATACGGTCCGATCCGGGCTCTAACATGTATTTTTCGAGAAAAAAAATGAAATAAAATCTAATTAGTATTTTGAATACCATTAGTGCCTTAAAATGATTAATTATAGGAAGATGAAAGAGGAAGCAAAAAAAAAATACACCCGTGTGGGGATCGAACCTGGAATCGCCGGGTGTTGGGTCCAGATCTTATCCTACTGCGCTATGCGGGATTGTGTTCGTTAGGGTTGAAAATATAATACTTAAACCTTACCTACATAAAAAACGGCCAGAAATTCTAAATTTACACTTTTGCGTAGCGAATAATGATTCGATTGTAAAATCTAAAAAAAAAAAAAAAAAAAAAAAAAAAAAAAAAAAAAAAAAAAAAAAAAAAAAAAAAAAAAAAAAAAAAAAAAAAAAAAAAAAAAAAAAAAAAAAAACCCCCCCCCCGATGCTCATCCTCACCCCCCTCTGATGCTTATCGTGACGTCACGGGGCATTTAAATAAAATCATAAAATTCACTTTTTGGCTCAAATGTATGCTGTTTCGTATGTTTTTCAGCGTTTCCAACCCTGTTTAAACTATTCTAAGGCGTTCCATGCGATACAATGTTAAAATGTTGGCTACATCATAGATATATGGGGCGTTTTATGTCATTACCTGGTATTTCACTACCAAATTTATTGAGAGAGTTCCGCCAAAGCCCTAGTCGTGAGCTACGCCACCTACGGTGGTTCCGGGAACATTGCGTCCAGCAAATGTGGTATGTGAATAACCTCGGTGGCTGCAGATCTGGAAAGACCGCACCAGGGGTATTTATGAACAATTGAATCCAGGGCAAGAAGATTAGTTTAAGTCAGGTCATGGACCGAGAGAATGAATCAACAGGAGGGAGCGAGATACCTTTTATAGATCTTAACCTTGTATTCTCCTCTTACTAAAAGCTTATCAATACATTCCAGTCGGGAGCAAAAATGGTCTCTAACATGATCACAAATATCTTCCTGCTTACCAGAAAATGATAAATGAGATTCCAAGAATTTATGCGGATCAACGTTGATGTATTAACACTGTTTTCGCCAAGTTGAAAGACAAAATCAGTGGCCTTTTCACTCACAACTGATAGAGATTTACACTTAACCGGTTTCAGCTTAGAGGTTCATTGATTTATTCCAGTCAGAAATTTCATTGAGAAGACATTGGGGAGTTCTACGGTTTGTGGTTACGAGGTTAAAGTCACTCATCTGCAAAGGCAATTGTGATGTACTTAGTACCATTGATAAAATAAACATAATAATCAATGTCTTGCAACATACCCTAAAAGTTCTAAGACTGAAGGCAATCTAATAAGGACAAAATCTGATATTTTAGTCATTAATGTCCGTACGGACACTTAACTCTGACATGTAACTGAACGGAAATTCATATCTTTGAACACTGCTGTTTTCTTCCCTTGCTGTCAATTTTTCAGTTGCAAAAATAACTTTTCACTTTCAAACTACTCTTGCAAATTTCAAATATTTTAATTTCTTCGGGTGTCTTTAACACAAACGCGGACCAATAAAATTATGGTCTAATTTGCAGCTCGTGTCACTTCATTAAGTTTTCGACGATTGGATTAATCCCGAGAGGTTCTGTGCTTTATTCAGGAAATGGAATACAATTATTACGTAGCGTGGATAGAGACAAAAATGTTTAAAATGTTTGCATGGCTTAATCTGCTATAATTGAGTTGGAAAAGCGAATATTATTCATAAGATTTAATATGCTTTAAAGGTCCCAGGAAATGAGATGATAAACCTACTCCAAATCTTGTGGGACATTCCATTGGAATAAACAGGGCCAGAAAAAGAATACACTACCAGTAACATCATTTGTGAACGTATTGATTATCAGTCAGTTTCATGGATAGATTAACACCAGTCACCTGGAATTTTCTATTACCCTCTGATAAATCAACGGTACCACAAATGATGTCATCACCAACCCAAATATTAAATGTTTCTGGTCCCTCCTTGTAGACTTGACACATCAATTATATTTGCATTTCCTGGGACCTTTATTGGAAGTTAGTATCAATGTACAATTATGAAACAAGCAGTGATGTATGCGTATAAAAAGAGAGCGTGACTTATTGATGGATATCTCTTGAAATGAAAATGATGTAGGTTAGATTGATACTGATTTAGTGTCAAAAGTATCAAAATATGTCATAAAGGCAAAGAACACTCAATCTAGTAAATTCTTTAACTTTCTGTTTCATAGTCAGGATATTCATGAATTTATTTTAAATTGTTTGTATCAAATTTTGAAACTTTAATCTGAAATAACAGAACAATTCGTTATGTGAGTGCAACAACGTCGTAACTGACATTTTTGGCGAAATTAATTTTTTATACTACGTGAATCAAAAAAAAATTGTGCAAGGATTAAAGATAAACTTGACCTTAATGCAATCACTATATCATAGATTTGTTGTTGTTTTTATAAAACACATCTAATATACTTCCAAATGTTGAAAAGATGAAAGAAATCGATAGAATAATAAGCCAGCTATGACCAAATTTGTAAGCACACCCCTTTTTTCGCCATTCCTATGGGATTTACACACATTAAACTTGTGTTTGTGAGAATGTACAATATCAATATCATGATGCCTTTGTCAACTTAATGCTACATTTTCTTGATTATTTCATCTACGGGTTAATCAATTAATTTATTCGTACCAATGTGCCAACTGATATGACGAATCCAAACACCAATTCACCTGTTGTAGAGCAAGAAAACAAGATCTTCCCATTATTTAGGATATTGCAAAGAGTTTAGTGCCTTTAATTGGCATAACTTGTATCTATACCTGGATTACAGTAGTAGTGTTGAAACCCTTTTCATTTACACATCAGGATTAATTGGGTAATATTTTGTGTGAACATTTTCTTTTTGAAGATCAATGAAAGAGATTATGACTATTCATAGATCAATTAAACAAAATAGCATAGGTCATCATTACGTTCATAATGCTATGTCCCGTATATCGTACATTGACGTATTCTTGCTTACTGTGTAAATCCCATTGGAATGGAGGGAAAAGGGGTGTGCTTACAAAATTGGTCATATCTGGCTTCTTTTTTAATCGTTTTCTTTCATTTTTTTCAACATTTGAAAGTATATTAGATTTGTTTTATTAAAAAAACAACAAATCTATGATTCAGTGACTTTATCAAGGTCAAGGTCATCTGCAACCGTTGCACAATTTTTTTCATTCACGTAGTATATACAGGGTGTCCACAAAAAATGGTGCAAGGCAAAATCACCCTCGTTGGAGGTCAAAACAATAAAGTAGTGACGTGATATTTACATCATGTCATAAATGAAGTCTTGGCTTTTGAAAACCGTTTACAGCATCCGGTTTGGTTGTTTCAAACCAGAGATATGATGAATATTCCAAGAGAGGGTGAAATACCATTTGTGCCACTTTTCACAGAATGAGATAACTTAACACAATCGAATTATGCTAACTATACACGTTGATAAGACACTATTGATTCGAAAGAAATCATCCATCACACAGTTATAATGCTTGATCTTGTTTTCTTGTTGCTTCAAATCAATATTTCTATTTCTATGGAAACATTCTAAAATGACTTCATGAATAGAAATAGAGCACACTCAGTTGAAAACATAGACATCAAACAATTATAAATTGCACATCTTGCCCAAATAATACACGCTTTTAAGAGTTCTGGAAAATGTTCTTGAAGTAAATTGAAAATATATACAAATAACCATAGTTCTGTAACCAATTTGAATTGCACATTACTATTTTAATGATAATGGAATGGATGTGTATTTGCAGGTTCAGATGTAAAATCTTAAATCAATAAACCCTATCATCCTATCAACATGATGTATCCCATTCTGTGAAAAGTGGCACAATTGGTACCGCACCCGCTCTTGGAATATTAGCCATATCTCTGGCTTGCAGCAACCAAATCGGATGATCTAAACGGTATTCAAAAGCCAAGACTTCATTTGTGATAAGACATAAATATTACGTCACTATTTTACTGTTTTCACCTGCAACGAGGGCGCTTTTGGCTTGCACCATTCTTTTGTGGACACACTGTATATTATGCAAAATGTCATTACGCATAACTTGATATACATTTCAAGTTACAGTCTCAATTTATTGCAGAGTTATTAGGTTAAATAGACCTATTATATGTATATACAACATTGTTGCACTCAAAATGGAATATCTGAGTGCAACAAAGTCGTAACTGGTAGATAAAATGTTGTTGCACTAACGGGAAAACAAGTTACACGCGAAAACAAGTTATGTAGATACGCCATTTTACTTTTGTAAAGCGACTGTTTTTTTAAAAAGGCGTGTAAATAAACAGTCTCTTAAAATTGTTGTCAAAAGTACATTTTCATTTTTTACCAAATTTATACTAATGTTGGCACAATAATCTTAAAAACATATCAAAAAGGTAGTTAGGGGTGGTTTCATAACTCAAACATTTCCAAAAGGTAGTTAGGGGTGGTTTCATAACTCAAACATATCCAAAAGGTAGTTAGGGGTGGTTTCATAACTCAAACATATCAAAAAGGTAGTTAGGGGTGGTTTCATAACTCAAACATATCCAAAAGGTAGTTAGGGGTGGTTTCATAACTCAAACATATCAAAAAGGTAGTTAGGGGTGGTTTCATAACTCAGCTACCGTTTGATTGTCAGTTTCGCTTGGTTCTTCCAGGTTCGAACAGGTTTCCATTGTTTCAAACAGTTAAACCGGTAAACCGACGGTTAAGTTTGAAGCCGCTCCTTACGACCTTCTTCTACTCAATATTACATTCAATACTTAATTATTTTATAAAGGTAAATTAATACGCATAATCTAACATATATTTCAAAAATAAGGCTCAATTTATTGCAGAGTTATTCGGCTAATTAGGCCTAATTAGGTATAGATACGACTTTGTTGCACTAAAATTGAACTTTATGTTCAGTGGAACAAAGTCGTAATTGGTAGATACGACTATAGGTGTAAATCCCGGGGTGGATGGGGTATAAATATACCCCAATATTTTGATGAGAGGGAATGACCAATAACGATCACCCCCCCCCCCAATGTTCATGTGTTTTTGACCAAAATAATAAAAATAATCAGTTTTATATAGCGCTTTATCACTGTAAACAGTCTCCAAGCGCTGTTGCCTATTATGTAATTACAATGACATTGAACGATTTTAGGTTCTAAATGGCAAAATTAGTAGCGCGCTTCGCGCGCACGTGCTAGTAACGGATCTTGTCAGCAAATTCTGTTTCATTCATAAATTATCATCAACCACATCCCCATGACAAAAAAGAAATTTACTCCACTGGATACGACTTTGTTGCACTACACGGGAAATCATGTGTGTAGTTACGCCACTTTAATAAGCTACTTACTTTTTAATTAGTCGACTTAAATGGAAACTATTAATAATATATACAAATATATTTAAAATACATTTTCATCGTGTGTTATAATTTTTTTCAATCGAAAAATCACAACTGAATGAAACACAAAAATGCCTCTCCTGTAGAAATCATGAAAATGTACATACGACTTTGTTGCACTCACATGACGAATTGTACTAATTCATGCATCTGCTCCACTACGTATTTAGCTTTTTAAATTTATCAACGCATCCCCTCAAAATGAAACGAAACCCTCGATAATATACATGAAGGGACACGAATAAGAAATCAGACCATAACCGAAATATATCGGATAATAAAGTAGAAGTTATCACTTTGAAAAGAAAGAGGGTCACTCGTCCCCGTCCCGTAAAGAAACCTCGGGGCCCGTAAAAATGTTATGTACATCCCAGAAAATATATAAGGGCCAAATATCAGGGGCGAATAACGTATAACATACGCGCAAATGAGGAGATTAGAATGATACCAAAGTATAGCACTATATCCCCCTCCAGATATCAGGGAAGGGAAGGCCTGTTAATTTGCAGTCCTGACCCGGGCCAGATCGGCTTTATCGGGTCCTTTGAACCATAATCGAGTGAAGGAGCGAAATTATAATCAAATCATTTATAAAATATTTAAATTGAAAAATCTGTTTTCCATTGACTTGGTGCGAGTTCTTACTCTTCTCACATGCATTTAATAATTGGAGTTAATTAACAAGCTAGTGTGCAAACTCAAATTGGAATAATTATTTTACATGAAATAAACGACGTTTTAAAATCATTTGCAAATAAGTGCTATTATAGGTTATTTCTTCAATTCTTATTAAGACGAAAAAAAAAATATATCTAATTCGCATTCAATACCCAAACTTACGACACACGACCTTGTACTCTGTATTTTCTTCTTATTTTTTTTTTTTGGTACAGCCTAAATGAGCAAAAGATCGTCATTTAATAAAATACCTCTCAATTAGGCAAAAAATTGACGTTTTAGTAAAAAAAAAGTAGAATTGAAAACAATTTGAAAACTTACCTTTTGACTTCTTCCTTTGACTGTTCTTCAAACTACGACGCACAAGTTGTGAATGAGACTGGTAACGCCAAGTCGATGTCCAGGCGGTATTATAGGCATTGGGCTGCGGATCACGTGACGCTTACACGTGCACTAGGGGTTTAACCCTGCGCAATGCGTGCAATTTTACTTAGTGCGTTGGCTGGGTGGGTCCCCGTGTGTATGAGATGTGCCCTAAGTTACTCTTCACAGCCATGGACTAGACCATCAGTCATAACAAAAAAGTGAGGGTACCCCGGCACTTTTTTCGCTAGAGGGCGTTTTCAAAATGGCCGCCAAAATGCCATTTAACACAATATAATGACGATTTCATAGCATCTATATGAAGTTAAATGGTTCAATTTTTAAAGTGTTTTCCTATATTTGTTGATGCCAAATGTAAAGACTGGCCGCAGTCACTACTTAAAGGTATTCCTAATGGAGGACGCTTTTCAAATGCGATTGGCCCCCAAAACATTATAAGGTGTTAAAACACCTTATAATGTTTTAATAGCCAAAAAGGGGTGAAATGGCCCTTTTTCAGTGTTTCCCTATTTGTTGATTTTTTTCTCCATTATTTGTTGAGTTACTTTATTCAGTACTAATTAAACATAAATGCAGTTTCATTTTCTCTTTTTTATAGTTATTTTTATTGATATTAATGATTTTTTTTTAGTTTTCATTTAAATGGATTTGATCATTTGATTTATTCAGTACAATGCTGTTATTGGTGATATTAGAATCTAAGTGCTGATAGGGTTGTCCGTTTAGCCAGCTGCCACCTCGACTACGTTAAACTTCTTTAAGGAAATACATTGTCAGTTATGAGACCATCTATTTAACTTGTATTAGATTTGCCTAAATGTTTCAATGTTTTTATAGGGTTCTCGTGTTTGCGTGTTCTGATGTGATTGCTGATTGCCAATAATTGAAGTTGTTGAAAAGGACATCGCCGGATAAGGAATGAAGGACGCCCTCTATAGTTTTCATGAGAACTGATGAACTTGAAACGTTCTGCATTTTAAAGGGACATTTTCAAAGTTTAACTTTTTGCCGCTTTTAAAAAATACCACTTTACATAAATTCCCTAAAAGTCGGTTTTATATAAAATGATAATACAGGCTTCAATGGGTAATTAAAATTTCCAAATATGAACCATTTCCCCTCAAGAACCACAATGCCGCGTTACAAGGATGTGCGCTATATATTTAGCACATATATATGAGTGGCATTCTGGTTCTTGGGGGAAGAAAGCCTCATTTTTGCATTTTTGTTTCTTCTTGGGGTCTGAACACTAAATGAATTGCCAAAACAACCACAACCTATTACAAAATTAGGTTGCTTGATGAGACATGGCGCTACAGTGACGAAGACTATTTGGGCACTAATTACATTAATAGACCAGCCACATCACTATATGGTAATGCATGCTATCTACCAACGGCTCAGTTCAGTAGCCTTGGATGGTATAATGTTCACAACAGCTGACCATGCTGTCCTGGGTTCATACTAATAACAGGTGGTGTCTTTGCTCGATACAATGGTGATGAAAGCTATTGAACTGCGCCATGGGAATTGTGAATTTGTTATAGTCTGTTTTTTTTTATTCCATTCAGTAAACGCATATTGTCGTAGTACGAACTCATGTGGAGGGATGGTTGAATCAAAAACTATAGGAGTATTTTTTTTTATTGCTGTCATCATTAAAGTTTTTTGGACGTGTCGAAGATTCCATTTGTCCTGGAGTTGTAATCCTTTACCCCAAATCAGACAATAGAGTTCGACGGTGACGATCCCACGATTCAGATTAAGACCAAATTAAAAAAATGTCCATCCTCTTAGGAACAAATAATGCAAGGCAAATGCATTGAATAAATGTCAAACACCGAACCACAATGATGTAGATAATGGATGTGGTTTGTGTCAAGTCCACAAGGGGACGAAAGCCTTCAATATTTGGGTTGGTGATGACATCAAAAAAAAAAAAAACTTTTTTTAATTAGTTAAACTATTGATTTTTCAGTGAACTGTGTGAATCTATTCATGGCACTGACTGAAAATCAATAGTTTTACTATGATGTCACTGTCGGGTATTCTTTGTTTCGTGGCCCGTTTTATGGGAAGGAATGCCCCGTAAAGAGTTTGGAGAAGGTTTATCATCTCATTTCCTGGGACCCTTTAAGGTAACGCATGTACGTTATTTTAAGTGCATCACATAGTGATCTATTCAGATAGCTCCTGTATGTGAAAAAATAATTTTAATTAAAGCACATAGATCAAATGTTATTATATCTGCATTAATTGTCCCAGTCTGAAACCTGTAATTATGAGAGTTCAACCATCACTTAACAAATACCAATATATGAAATAGAACATATGTGTTGCAGCCGAAGAATTGTTGATTAATTTATCGTATAATCTCTTTAATTCTTCTGTGTTTTTTTCTGAATATATGTGTGTTTTTTTATTGCCATTTTATTACAATCAATGGGTTATCTTGTTTATACTGGACGGGTGTTGATCGTTCATCATGCGTATGATTGTATCTTTTTTATGATTGTTGTAATTTTGGAACTTATTGCAGTCGTATATTAAGAATTATTGTTAAAAATGTTTTTGCTGATCCTAAGGACAACGATATCGTCCCGCCCGCATCCATACTGTCGTATTTTCACATTGTTAAGGTTTTTGCGAAATTCCTCCTACTTACTTAGTTCATCGAGTTCTTGTTCTGAGCCATCCACAAAGTTTTCAAATGTGAGGATTGCCTAAATTTAATAGTTTATAATTACAGATTTTTTGTCATTTTCGTTAAAATCATCATATCCGAATTTCCATACTGTCGTATTTTCAAAATCGCCATTCTTTACCCGTGTTTTGGATATAGCGTTCTATTTTGCCGATCCTAAAAAGATTTCACTACAGACCTATTTAATGTATTTCCATCGTTATTTTCTAAACAAGCTTTCACCATAGTGTCTATTGAACGCACATTGAAAAACAACGGTGAAATATGCGTCGTATTTTGTGCAAGATACATTATTTTGGTGATGTCACAATCAACAGACTTATAACTTTGTACCTAATTAAGATATATAATGCAGTTTAAGTTTGATTTATGGTTAATATTGGACTTTAAAATGTTTTCTTCAACTTCAAAACATAAAGTCTAGATGTTTCTCTTTATATGCTTCAGTTTTTACCGTATAGACATGAAATGTCGCGGTGAATTTAATTGCGATTTTCTCAGGCACACATTTTTTGTAAAAACGACAGTATGTGATTGTGGGCGAGACGATATATCAAAATTGTGTTGAGTTTGTTATTAAAATATTAAGACTCACTCACTTCACTCACTCACTCACTCACTCACATCCACTAAACAAAATAATTGCGAGATTTCTGATGGCAGCGTCCATAATAATTTGCATCGCGCGTGAGCGTCTCGTAGGATGAGAAGATTTTCCTGCTGCAAACAGGCTTGCAATAACAAACCTGTGAAGGACTCGAACGAACACTTCAATTCCATGCTACCAATTAAATTGAATAAAATAACAATCATCGTGAATTCATCCCTTTCTGTCGAATGGACAGGTTCTGGCATCACAGTATAAAAGATTTTAATTTTAGGCCTGTTTTTCCATCTTAGGACACTTTCTGTTTACGGTGATATTATAATGAAGTTTTCATAGCCAATATATGTGTTTGCCAAATGGTAAATGGAACATCTCTATACATTTGCCATCAACAAAAACTGAAAAATGGTTCATTTTACAACAGCCAGGTTTAGGGCTATTAAACCTTCTTATAATCTGGCTCAACCTCTTAATTTGGTGCGGCCATTTTTTAAAGCGCACTCCATTACAAGAACATTTAATTATTGAATGTTGACCGCTCTACTAATAAATTTGACATTAACAAATATAGAAAACGCGTAAACTAAGCCAGTTTAAACCCCCCCATTTTATTTATTATAACTCATACTGTTGTTAAATCACATTTGGTGGCCATTGTGAAAAGCGCCCTCAATAGGGAATCATTTAAGTGGTGAATGTTGACTGCTCTATCACTGCGCGCCCCCCCCGCTCATACCAGAGGATAAAGCACTTCAATTACTTTTTTAATCTGGAAGTACCGAGCCATTGTTAAAAGCCATGCAGTTGAAAAGGTTTCAGGTGCTATCATCACCCCCCGATTAAGATTGAGCTATTTTTTTAGTAGAAAAGAACTTTTACGGTTATTACACATTTCTCATCAAGAAGGGCATTTTTCTATGATTTATTGATCTTTGGAGAGACGTAATCCAAATGTTCATAGATATACAATGTCGCTCCGTGAACCCTCCGATTCAATGTCGTTTGGATTACTTCCTTGTGTCCCCTTTTTATCTCTTGGCTCAAGCGATAACTGTGGCATTAGTTGCGGTTTTTTAAAAAGCGACCATTCAGTGCCTAAGGATTTATATTGTCCCAAAGACCGAGGCAAGAGGTAAGGGCTTTTGGGAGTTCAATACTTGTCACTATTACATGACCCTAATTATGTAGCCAAGTGAAACAATGTATTCAAGAATACTCGTAATAATAATCGCGAATGTAATCCAGCTTTGTTTTGGGATTTCCTCAATGTAAAATCCCGTAGTACAGGCAAAGAAAGGCGAGGAATAGAACCAGAAGGGAATGGAGGCAGAAAGGAATCAGCAGGATAGGATAAAGGGCGGCGAAAAGAGGAAGAAAAAAAACAAGGAAGTGGGAGTGGAGAATTGCAACTGGTAAAGGATAAAAAACAAAGACACGGTATGGGAAGGGGAAGGCATAAAAATCTCATAAGGGGGTACAGAGCAAAGAATGCGAAACGACGCGTGAGAATCAACGTAGCGAACGTAAGGAAAATAGTAGCTCAAACAAGTCAGAGGGTAGGGATTAAGACCTCATCTCACACCCTCTTCCTGCCCCGTCCGAGCGATGCCCCAAGTCCTTTACAATTAGTTACTTTCTATATCCGATTTCTTAAACACGCAAAGAAAACTGAGACTAAACCTCAAGAATAGGTTAAACATTCTTGAGGAAAGGTACAATAACAATCCATCCCATTATTTGCTTGATCTTATTAAACTATGTCCAAAGCGACTTGAACACATTTTATAGCTGCAAAACAACGGGTGGCTATGATAAATATCTCGATGCACAGTATAAGGGTGTACAATGTGAAAAAAAATACTCGATATTTTATTAACCTTTAAAAAAGGTAATCAGTCAATGCGCCAGCAGATTATTACAAAATTAGAAACCGATGATGGTCGAATGCTTACACAGGGTAAAGATATTCTGAACGAGGAAAAAAATATCTACCAGAACCTATATATCTCCTTTAATCCTCCAGAAATCGTAACTTAAACAGTGACAACGTTTTTCCCCTTCCAAATGTTAATTCCCTAGGATAACTGCATGATCCACAGCAATCATGCGAAGGATTATTACTACTCGTACGAATGTCTTTCCTGTTCTGAAAACCATGCCTAATCATCAATCCCCCGGCACTAATGGATTTCCAGCAGAATGGTATAAATTCTTTTTGACGATATTACCCCTACACCTTCTTGGCTCTTTTAATTATGCGGTTTGATACAGTGGTACTTTTTATCTACTGACCAACGAAGAGGGATATATTAAACTGATACCAAAAAAGATAAAGATCCTACTCGTCTTAAAAACTGGAGACCCATCTCACTACTTCACATAGATTATAAAATATTAACCAAGTGCATAGCTGATGGTTAAAACAGTATTACTCCATCATATTATTCATCTGATCAGACAGGCTTTCTTTCTTCACAGGCCCGTTACATTGTCGAAAATATTCCGTCTTACTCTTGATAACATTTCATTATGGCCATGTGATATCCATATAATTGTTTAAATTCTTATGTGACTTTTGAGAAGCATTTGATATTGATGGTCTTTTATCTTAAAACTCTTAAATACCTTAACTTTGGCCCACATATAATTAAATGGATTTCCAGGTTTTATTCTAATATATCATCTTGTGTGGTTAATAATGGGCATGCCGCATCAACTTTTTTTTTCATTATCCCCGTGCTCGTCAAGAAGGCTGCCCCCCTTAGCCCATACTTATTTATTATTTGTAGTGAAATTTTAAAAACCTTGCCATTAGAAGCAATAGAAATAATGAAGGTATGCAATATGGAGAACCAACATTATCTTGAGTGCAATATGCCGATGACACCACTATATTTTTTAAGATTTAGCATCTTTACAAAATGTCATTGCTGTTCCTAATCAAATTTAATGATTTTAGGCGTAATGTAACCTTGATAATGTATGTCGCTGTTTATTGGTGCTTTATTAAGAACACAATCCACCAATATAACCATTTTGGTATTCATGTTACTACCGACCAAGTTAGGCTTCTTGGTTTTTCTATAACATCTAATCTTGATCATATTTGATTAATTTTCTGCCTAAGCTTCAAAAGCTTACAGATATTTTAAGAGCTGGTCTATGATGTGTATCGACCCCTTTGGGTAGAGATCGTCATTAATAATTCCTAATCACTGCCTGGCTATTTCTCAGATTGTATGAGTGGTCTTTTGTCAGTTTTGCCTAAGCCAGGGGCGCCATTCTAATTTTATTGGAAAGACTTGATACAATTATTTACAAAGTATTTGGTCTGCAACCTGATAAGATAAATCGTCTTACACTAATTGGTGATTATTGCTGATTTCGGGCTTAGAATATTGTCATTGGGTTCCCTGCAATGACGACAGGTTAAAGCACTTGGAATCAAAGACTACTTGATTCAAATAACAAAGGTACGGTTTGAAGTTATTTTATACTGGTATTATTTGAAACCTCTTGGGTGGAAATCTTATATGGCGAGGGTGTACCTGAACATACTGAAAATGCAATTACCGGGAGGTCTATTAATGCGGGGCGGAGGGGGACAAACACCTTTATAAGACATACATGTTGTTTGCCTCTTGGTGTGATGTTACATATAATACTCCTGATTCTACTTATTCTAACCAAATCCCTCTAGAATAACTCGCATATTAAAATAGTGGTAAAACACATTTACAAAAAATAAAACAAATGTTTTAATCAAGGTTATTTTGTGTAAAGGAACCATTCTTACCGATGAGGGAAAGTTATGTCATACACTGAATTCACTGATAGATATCTTTAAATAGAACTTTATGAATTATTTTTCAAGTGGGTTAGTTCAATTCCATATGTTTGGATTTCTGATATGGAAGCTGATCATGCACGTGTACCAGAATTATACAATAAGACTTGCTGAATAAATCACAAGTTTGTAACATCTTGGCAAATATTTTTGTGTTAAAAGTTGTATAAATTCCATCAGCTGTACCATGGTCTGTTGAATTTAACGACTCTAACCTGGATTGGAGCAATATTTATTTAAATTCATTCGGCATTTCACCTCTAATAAAATGCAGAGGTTATTTTTCAATATAGATTTCTTAACGAGTTTTTGATGGTAAACGACTGTTCTCTTTAGAATCAAGATTGTTCCATCTAATTTGTACTTTTTTAAAGGTTCCTCTGAAACCATTATACATTTATGCTGGGAATGCACGAGTACTATTGCTTTCTGGCATGATATTACTAGAATTCTTTACAGAATAGGTGTGTCTTAACATTTCAGGCATCTGTTTTTGGTATTTTTAATTGTTATCAACCATCGTTTAATTTTGGTTAATATTACGCTAAATATTTCATATATCTAAGCGGTGTCTAAACAAGAAGCCTAACTTTAATATCTTTGTAAAATATGTGTTTGCGAAATTGAAAAAGAAGGTGAACTATTGCACTCTGTAATGACAAACTCTATAATGGACTGAGAAATGGAATTTTTTTCAACTTAATCCTTTTTAGTAGTATGGCTCTCATCACATGGTACATCTCCACATCAACATTACAATACTCTTTACAATGATTTTTTTTCTTCTGTACTTTCTTTTTTTTTAATTCTCTTATTTATAAGCTGTATGTCCGGTACTTTTATGACTATATTTGTTTGATTGCTAACATTTGTTGTGTAATCTATAAACTGTATGTTTGATTTGTCTACTTGTGGTACAATAAAAATTAAAAGTTCCCCCCAGTTTTGACAAAAAAAAAAGAGAAGCATTTTTCAACTTATTTTAAGGTTGCCCGGTAATGACCAGATTAAATAACCTTCAGTTTACAAGGCACTGAGCCTACAATATTAAATGTTTAATGTTTTTTAAGAAACAAAGAACAAGACTCTTAATTCATTTTATTGTGGGGAGTACACTGTGTTTCTTTTCTTCTTTTCTGTTGGTCATGATTTCTTCTAGAAAATTTTAGTTTGTATCTATAGGACATTTTCCAACCTGGAATATCACAGTTTCGTTGAATGTTTTTAATTTTGCTAAGTGAGCAGGTTGCACAAATCTTGACGAATGCTTTACTAAGGTTTTTTTAAAAAATTCCCCTGTCGATTCCTTAGTTATCTTTCTTTAACTGCCCAATGCTTTACTAAGGCATTCCTGTCGTTTCCTTAGTTCTCTTTCTTTAACTGCCCAATTCTTTAACTAAGGTAATCCTGTCGTTTCCTTAGTTCATCCATGTCTTTACTGTCCAATGCTTTAGTAAAGGTAATCCTGGTCTGTTTCCTTAGTTTATCTTTCTTTACTGCCCAATCTTTACTAAGGTAATCATGTCGATTCCTTAGTTCTCTTTCTTTACTGCCCAATGCTTTACTAAGGTAATCCTGTCGATTCCTTATTCTCTTTCTTTACTGTCCAATGCTTTACAAGGTATCCGGTCGTTCTTATTTCTCTTTCGTTACTGTCCAAGTGCTTTACTAAGTAATCCCGTCGTTTCCTTAGTTGGTCTTTCTTTACTGGCCCATGCTTGACTAAGGTAATGCTGTCGTTTCCTTAGTTCTCTTTCTTACTTTACAAAAGCTTACTAAAGCAATCCTGGTCGTTTCCGTTAGTTCTCTTTCTTTACTGTGCAATGCTTTACTAGGTAATCTTGTCGTTTCCCCTTATTCGCTTTCTTTACTGCCCAATGCTTTACTAAGGTAATCCGGCTGGGGGTCGTTTCCTTAGTTTTCTCTTATCTTTACTGCCCAAATGCTTTGACTAAGGTCCTCCTGTATTTTCCTTAGTTCTCTTCCTTTAAACTGCCCACTGCTTTACGAGGATCCTGTTGTTTCCGTAGTTCTCTTCCTTTACTGCCCCATGCTTTACTAAGGTAATCCTGCCGTTTCCTTAGTTCCTTCCTTAATGCCCAATGGCTTTACTAAGGTAATCCGTCGGTGCCTTAGTTCTCTTCTTTACTGGACTGCCCAGCTTTACTGGGTAATCATGTCGTTTCCTTAGTTCTCTTCCTTTACTGCCCATGCGTTACTAAGGCACTCCTTCGTTTCCTTAGTTCCCTTCCTTTACTGCCCAATGCTTTACTAAGGTAATCCCTTCGTTTCCTTAGTTCTCTCCTTTACTGCCCAATGCTTTACTAGGTAATCCGGTCGTTTCCTTAGTTCTCTTCCTTTACTTGCCCAATGCTTTACTAAGGTAATCCTGTTGTTTCCTTAGTTCCTCTTCCTTTACTGCCCAATGCTTTACTAAGGAATCCTGTATTTTCCTTAGTTCTCTTCCTTTACTGCCCAAGGCTTTACTAAGGTAATCCTTCCGTTTCCTTAGTTTCTCTCCTTTACTTGCCCAATGCTTTACTAAGGTAATCAAGGTCGTTTCCTTAGTTTTTCTCTTCCTTTACTGACTGCCCAAATCTTTACTAAGGTAATCCTGTCTTTTCCTTAGTTCCTTCTTTTACGTGCCCATCTTTACTAAGGTAATCCTGTCGTGTCCTTAGTTCATTCTTTCTTAATACTGTCTCAATGCTTTACTAAGGTATCTTGTCGTTCCTTATTCTTCTCTTTCTTTACTGCCCAATGCTTTACTAAGGTAATCCTGTCGTTTCCTTAGTTCTCTCCTTTACTGCCCAATGCTTTACTAAGTTAATCCTGTCGTTTCCTTAGTTTCGCTTCCTTTACTGCCCAATGCTTTATTAAGGTAATCATGTCGTTTTCCTCAATAGTTCTTTTCTTTACTTGTCCAATGCTTTACTAATGTAATCTCCCGTTCGTTTCCTTAGTTCTCTCCTTTTCCTGCCAATGCTTTACTAAGGTAATCCTTTCGTTTCCTTAGTTCTCTTCCTTCACTGCCCAATGCTTTACTATGTATCCTGCCCTGATCGTTTCCTTAGTTCTCTTCATTTACTGCCAAGAGCTTTTACTAATGTAATCCTGTCATTTCCTGTAGTTCTCTTCCTTTACTGCCCAACGCTTTACTAAGGTAACCTGTGTTTCCTTAGTTCTCTTTCTTTACTGCCCAATGGCTTTACTTGAGGTAATCCTGTCGTTTCTTAGTTCTCTTCCTTTACTGCACAATGCTTTACTAAGGTAATCCCGTCGTTTCCTTAGTTGCTCTTCCTTTCTGCCCAATGCTTTAACTAAGGTAATCCTGGTCGTTTCCTTAGTTCTCTTCCTTTCCTGCCCAATGCTTTACTAAGGTATCCCTCGTTTCCTTAGTTCTCTTCCTTGACTGCCCAATGCTTTTACTAATGTAACCTGGGTCGTTTCCTTAGTTCTCTTTTTCTTTTCATCTCTTTTACTTTTTTCCCATTCGTAATGAATTATTTTCATCTATGGAATGATTGTTGAATTGTTGGTGTAATTATTGAATCAACAATATAAATGAATGAAATTTGTTATTTTTTTTTTTTTTTTTTTTTTTTAATTCTTTATTTGTGAATGAACTTGGAGGGAATTTAAATATTGACTATGATATGCTTTAAGCATCACTGTAGTTGAATACTGTGTAGTAGTAGGGTTATAAACGAGAATCCAATTTTAGAAGTTTGGGGAAGAAGGTTTGAAGAGGCTTTTTGTAAACTTTGGTAAAATCAGGGGTAAAATTAGTACGGAATAATTTGAAATCAAGTCGATTGGGTTTGCAATGTACACCAATTTAATTTGTCTCATTATAGGATTAAAAAGGTATTATTTTGTATAGGTTCTGACAAATTTTAGATACCCGGCTACAGGCCCTATAAGGTTCAAGGTCAATACCTCCATAGGCAAAAAATATCTACTGCTCGATAATTTTTGTCGAAATTGGTGCCAAATTATTGCTATTGGTCATACTAAATTGAGAGGTCATGATTTCGTGACCCCCAGGGATGACCTTGAACCTTAAAGGGCTGTAAAACCTGTGATTAAGACTACATGGTAAGGTCAGAACCTAACAAACTATAACATTTTTTTTAAATTCTTATTTGAGACAAATACATGGTGCACAATTGAAACACATTTTGACTTGATTGAAATTTTACCTCTTTACTAATTTTAAAAAACCCTCCTTATTTTACAAGTTCCCCACTTTCTCTCAGAGGTTGAACCCAAAAATTCTGATTCAGCACCTTTCAAACTTCAAAAAAAAACAATCTTCCCTTCTTCCCAAACTTCAGAATGGGATTCTCATTTAATAACCTACTATATGGCCGAGAAAAAATGGTCTTTTGTGGCTAAATGCTACTGGGAAACGCATAAGCAATGAAGCAGTGAGGCAGGGATTTGCTTCCAGGTATCCCAATGAAGAGTGTCTTCCAAAGAAGCTAATACGATGCAAATGTAAGGAAGTTTGACCAACATAGAACTGCGAAATTTGCATACCGATGGTTCTCGGAGCGAAAAAAATCAGCACGTAGAGGACAATATTCTTTGTTTAATCTAACAAAAACAGCATTCAAATAGTTCGGCGTTTTTCCTTCTCCCCCTGTTGAACACCCCCATGCGTTTCAACAATAAGGCACTTATTTCGTGCAGGTTTGGCATTTCCCGGAAATACAAGTATTTCCAACCTAGGGCGGGAAATATAGTCCACTCAATCTACTGTATGACCTGGACAAAATTGCTACAGAAGATTTTCTTGCTGTAACTTGTTGTACAAACCCTCCCGAACAACATATCAAAAAGGTAGAAAAAAAGGAAGCATGGCAAGACATGCTAATTTGCATAAAATCTATGTGCCATTTTTGCCTATATTTCGGTTATTATACAATATTTTAAAAGGGGACGGCCCAATTTAAGTAAATAAAGTTTTCATCTTGATAGATTTGTCTTCACCCCTAAACCCCATCTATAGAGTTTTGCGCTGATATTTCAACCCGTTTTCATGTGAGAGCTAAAAACAGGATTTTCTTAGCCCTATATGTGTAAAATTGATAACGGTCGACCAAAATGGGGTACATTTTCGCTCATGACTTCACAACCAAATATCCTTTAGTCCTAAGATTTAACTGGGTAAATGAGAAAAAATAGCTTTCTTAAAATGCCAAAATGTTGACCACTTCCGGGAAAATCTTGGAGTATGGGGACGATGCTATTAGTGATCAGGCCACGGCCCTTTAACTCTTGAGTCCAACATAGGACTCGAGGTTCTTGATGTCTAATCTTTTTGAGCTGGGTACCGTATGTAGGGCAGATAGGTTGATGATTCTCTTCCTCATTGAGGTCATGTATTCCATTCCGTCTCTTTGGCATTTATATGTAGGCTGACTTTATCTGCAGCATTCTCAAATGGTGCTTTGTAGTATCTTACGCAGCACATATCACATCCCCTTAGAGCTGCGTAGTCAACTTGGTCTGTGAGATGCTGACTTTGGTGACGTCTAGAAAACTTGACCGCCTTTTTATGCTGCTGTCCTACCTATTACCCAGGCTATACCAAATGACCCCCTTTTTAAAATGTTCACATACTCAATGACCCCCATTTTCTTCTTTTTTGCTATCCACTTTAAAATTACATCCAAATTCAAAATTTTCGCAGCCTACATGCACATTTTTAACAATTTTATAATTTCATGGCAGCAATTTTATAATTTCATGGCATTTTGAACTCTGGAAAGGAAGCACGTCCTATTTTAACTTCAGGTTTTAACATCATTGCCCCCTTCTTTAAGTTTCATACTGTATGACCCCATTTTTATTCAGCTTGTATACCGAATGAACCCGTATTTTTAGGTACATTTTTATCTGAAAGGACATGGGGGAGGACCCTATTTTTCACCTGTCCGAGGCATATACCCTTCACTTCACATAGGGAGTGCCCCTCTGATAAAAAGTTGCTAAATAAAGATCTCCCCATCCCGTTTGCAGTCTGACAAATCATCTAGAATGCAAATTTAATTTTGGCAGGAAAATTGCGGCCATCTTGAATAATGACCATCACTTTCCACTTTTATTATATCAATTGCAAGTGCTACACACCTTGCAGGCATAGCCATGCAAAACATGTTCAAATACTAACAGAAAAATGGAAAATCTCCCTAAACATGCATTTATGAGCTATATACCTTTGTCGAAATATGGGCGTATACGTCCATGTAAGATAAATGCAAATTAGCATGTCTTGCCAGACTTCCCTTTTTCTACCATTTGATATGTTGTTTGGGAGACCCTTTACTGCTAGTTACAGCAAGAAAACCTTCTGTAGCAATTTTGTCCAGGTGTACCTAGTATTTTTCATAGATTGAGTGGACTAAGTAATATATAATGGGTGGTAAGCAAGGTTTGGCACAGGTAAATATTATAAACAAATAAAGATAATATTTTACAACGTGTTGTTAAACGTGTTATTAAAAACTTCTGAAATAGGGTCTGTAGGCTGTTAAAGTTAACAACAAAATAATCTCTATGTAATTAAAAGTTCTAATAACATGAAGATGAATTTGTGGGTTTAAGACGAAACTAGTTGTTCGTAATTTTGATTTTTAAAATGTTGTTCAAAATGTATGAATATTCAAAATACTGCTATGCTTGGAAGCACCAGTGACCAGTCATGCATAATTGCAAACACAGAGAACCGATTTCTGCATAGCTAGGGACTGACTGCCTTCTTTTGTATTTTTCTAAATACATGGTGGTAAATTGAATAGAAATGAGGTCCAGTAATAAGTTCTGGATCTTGGTTCTGCACAAAGACGTTATGTCACAGCTTAACAAGCAACATATCCACCATGAGTTTGTTCACATTAGTTTAGTTTTTCAATAACTGATGAAATTATACAGTTAGTAAAAAAATATGAATAACAGTAGAACCTCAAAGTTTTATTTGAATCGCGAAACGAAGCTCGCTCTATCCAAATGGGTAGACATTTCATTAGGAGTCCCAAATTTACAAATGAGGTATGGCCATGATTCCGTCATGCGAACTAACAACATTCATACAGGCAGGACTGATCAATGGCAATACCTCATTTGCGTACGTACTTGAGTTTAGTGGGTAGAGGGCGGTTCTCGTGCACACAACTTGAAATCATTCTCAGCAATGTGTCTATATCAGAAAACAATGCGTAGAAAACGATTAAGACTATGTTAAAAAAATCAAAAAATGTCTTACGTGCCATTTGTAGGTAAAAAATTTATGCAAATTAGGATCGCCATTACAGAAAAATTTAGTTTTCACCGTATCTCAACAACAGAAATTGTTCTTCTAGAGCCATTATGACCGCTTGCCATGTATTGTTGTTTTGCTTCGGATCCAAAATGGTAGCCAACATGGCCGCCTCAAAGATCTACAAAGTATAAAAGTGCTAAATGCCTGTATTATTTAGTCGTATAGTCATAAAATGAGAAAATCGACTATTAGAAACTCATATCTGCCTTTTTGCTTAGTGAGTATATTTAATATTCAATACAGCGGCCAATTTGCCCGCCTTCAAAAATGTATTAAAACTTAGAATTCCCTTATATTGTCCCCAAATTAGGATGAAAAATGTGAATTAAAGTATGAGAAATGTGCGTTTGAGCAATTAAAACTCAAAGCTGGTATTTTTGCTTGGTTGACTTATTTGTACAAATAAAAGTGGTGCAAGCAGATAAACTCCGATTTCTCAAAAACTACTAAAGCTGTGAATTTCATTTTCATGGAGGATCTTAATTTTACTCTTTTGTAGAATTGTGTAAATCCCATGACAATCTGCCCACGCAAGCCAGAGATATGATGGATTATTAAAGGCCATCTGTTTTTCATCCATTCCAATGGGATTTACACAGTTAACATCATTTGTCCGTTCTGCTGTCGGTGAGCGATTTCCAACACATCGAATGAACTGCTGTATTCATGGCATACCATTAAATATTAATGTATAAGGAACAACAAAATGCACAAAATATTAGTTTTTAGATTTATTAAATGGCAAATATGCATTAGAAATAATAAACACGATTTGCACAACAGAAGAGTATAATTAATATCTTCAATGAAAATGAAAATCACAGCTGCAGCAGTTTTTGAGAAAATGGAGTTTATCTGCTTGCACCACTTTTTTGGGACACCCTGTAAAACTAGATGGCTGCTAATATTACCGAGTTCAAAAATCTTCAAAGCGGCTTTAGTAGCCGACATGTTGAATTTAAGAAATACTACTGAAACAAAAATAGCACTTATGCGACACATTTTAATTTGATTTTTATCATTATTTCTGGGTGCTATGTATAGATATAGGACACAAATATGGTAATTTTTAAGGTTTAAATGGTTTGAATGTGGCCATATTGACCGCCATCATAAATTTTAGCAAACAAAATTGCTAGCTGTGTATTTATAGTGGTCAAACACATATATCTCAAACTTTAATTTAGACTTTTATTATTATTTTGAGATGACATATCCAGCTATAAGGCAATTTTCCAGGGTTCAAAAGATTCTTGATGGGGGAGAAATTGGCATTGAATTTTAAAGGTGCATTTCGTGATTTCAGCATCTTCTGTTTGATTCATTGGTCACTAGCTATCCTTGAGAAAAGCTTATTCTCAAAATTTGAGCTGATCCGGATCTTGCAGTTTTGTGTCCGTTTATGGACAGAAAATACAAAATTGCGAATTTCTTACAGATGCGACCAAATTTGCACGTAAGATTAGGCACACGTGGATCACTAAGGCTAACGGTTCAGATGATGTAAAAATCTCAACATTTTTTAGGTAAGTCGGGGGAACGAGGCTGTGGATCACGAAATGCCCCTTTAAGAATTGCATATCATACAAACAAGATAGATATGGGTTTCTTGTGGTCAAAGACATATATCTCTTACTTAAATTTGTAATTATATTATTATTTTTTACTACACAATTAAATATTACAGGTATACATCGTTTTTATGTTTTTTAGATCGTTGGAGCGGCCATGTTGGCTGCCATCTTGGATTCGAATAATACAGATGTGATCGACAAGAGTTCACAATGGCTCAGGAACAACATTTTGTGTTTTCTTGTTGTTGAGATATGGTTTTTCTGTAATTGCGATTCTAATTTGCATAAATGTACATAAATATGGTAGATGGGACAATTTTTGATTTTTTAAACATAGCTGATCGTTTCAAGGCGTTTTTTTCTGATATAGAGACATCGATTAGAAATTTGTTTCAGGGGGGTGCACTAGACCCCTTTCTACCCACTGATCTATTGGGGCTTCTATGTGAAACGTCTACCCTTAACTGGGCGGGGATAACAAGTCTATAACGCCTGACATCTTTTCAGCTGCATGGACAGTAACAATGGCTCTGCAGTTCCAAATAAACAAAGGGGAATCTGAAGTACTTTGTCCGCTGAATACCAGGTGGATTTACTTATCACTAACGCCAGTATTTGCTTGAGTCAATGCAGCATAGTGTATGTCCCTTGATCACTGATATTCAGAAAAGAAATTGAGATGGCATTTTATTCATTTTCATGAAAATGTGCAACCTTTACAATTGCCATGCCCAATAAATGGTAATTATAATATTTATTATTATTTATAGTGGGAAAATGGTTCACTTCTGCGAAGTATGTAATCAAAATGAACAATTTTTTCCTTTGATCCCATGGCCAATAAGCGACATAACAGACTACAGAATCAAGCCAATTCAGTGAGCTCATTGTATTTGCGCGTGTGGGATGGCATGTCTCTAAAACGTGCACCCGGGATACAACTTCTGTTAAACAGGTGTCTCTGGATGCTATTGTGTTCGGTAGACCAAGATGTCCGCCCATTGCTCCATTCTTTTAATATAAAAATACTGTTGTGCAGCCAATCCATTGTATAGACAAATCCGACCAGCCAAATGATGGTCAGAATTGATCCGCCATTACTGGGGGGCATCCAACCCAAAACCTACCCAAATCTTTTGTACGTCTGTACCACGCTTGATTAAGTATAATTCAAAAAAAAAAAAAAAAAAAATGGATGCTATTGTGTTCGGTAGACCAAGATGTCCGCACGTTGCTCTATTCTTTTAATATAAAAATACTGTTGTGCAGCCAATCCATTGTATAGAGATCAGTGGTTACAGTGCGACTGCGATAAAACTATAAATATTACGCGACCCCTTTTCAAATGTCCACGTTTTCATGGATTGTTAGTGTTTAGGCCAACTAAAACCTTTGTTAATCCCAAAATGATATCTAAAACACCCCTCTTTACATGTTTCTCAAATCACTGAGGTCTAAAAAAGTGTAGTTTTTTTGCAATAAAGATTTCTAAACGAACTTTTCTCCTATCCTTTGTGTGCTCAACGAAGTTCACAAGGACGAGGCTTGTGGCAAATTTGCTGAAGTCACGTGATATATTTTCTCTGGCTTCTGTTTCGGTATTGCGTGCGGCGTTGTAAGTATACCACAGGGAATAAACATGGTAGCTTCCATGATTGCTGTACAATTGTGTACAATTGTCGGAATAAATTTGGATTTTTTTTCGCAAGGAATACTCCAATGGCCATGAAAGCCATCTGGTACGTTTTATTTCATTATATATGTGCCGATAGATTCATACCAATAAATCACTTTAAGCATTTACAGATACCGAAACTGCACTTGACTGATTAGGAGCCGAAGATGATGATGGTAATGACGTCGAAGAAGAAGTTGATGTGTTAGTTAGAGTTCTCAACGCCCTATCTTGAGATCGTGACTGACGAGACGGAGCCGTGTTAGTAGTACTTCTCGATTTGCTAATACTCGCCGCATTTCTTCAAGAAGAACTGTCCATTCATTCATTTCCTGCGACGCATCGTTAAACCTCAAACTATATAACACCTACAGTAACTCTTACTTGTTTGTTTTTGAGAAATTGAAGAGATGCAGAGCTGAGAGAAAACACGACCACCCAGGTGTAAAGGCTAGGAAGCAATGAAAGCCCATAAGCTAACAAAGGGACAAAAGAGAGAGTTGTGACAATTAGCGACCCTGGGTCACTAATGACCCTGATGAATTCATCAGACTTGTACGGAATAAACTGCATAATTCTGCAGTTTATTCCGTAAAAGTCTGATGAATTCATCAGGGTCATTAATTGTCACAACCCCAAAAGAGATGCGACCTCGAACATGCGAGCAGTGATAGGCTAACCAACAATAGGAAAGCCGATGTGACTGGATTAACAGAACACACATAAACAGAAGTGAAAGGGCATGAAGGTTGCTAGGAAACTACGGGGGCTCCTACCTTGATAAAAGACGTTTATAATTTTGACTACAGCCCCGCAAATATAAACGGAATTATACTACAAACCATGTTCGGCTATTGGGTACTTTGAGTTCAAATCAGAAAGAATTATTTGAGCTTAATTTCGTACAAAAAACTTAAAAAGTTGAAAAACAATATTTAATGTTTTGGGTTATTACGTGATTTAAGCCTAATTGGTAAAATGACTATTATAAAGTCATCGAGTCTTCCTCATTTGATATTTTTGCTTTTTGTTTTACCAAAACTACCGAATGATTATCTGAAGGAGGTTGAATCGATTATTTATTTCATTTGGTTAGGAAAACCCGATAAAATTGGGAAGAATACCATTTTGGGGGATTATGATAAAGGAAGACTCAAGATGGTTCATATTCCTTCCGTTATTAATGGTCTTAAAGTGGCATAGGTTAAACGTCTTTTGGATTGTATACTCGATTCGCGCTGATATAGGGGCAACCTGTACTTTTTTACGGGTGAGAACTGTTTGCGAGGGGCGCACAGCAATTAAACTTTGCAGCACTGTTAGTCCGTGCGTTCTTAATACTGCTAGCTCTACGGTCAATGCGATATGCATTGGTCAAAACATAGAGGGTCACTGGTAAAAGTAATGTACGTTAAAATGTGAAAGGCAGGTGTGCTATTGAATCCTGAATATTGAAGCAATGGTGTTTGCGCTGTCCATACAGGTGATATGGGGCCTCATCATTACTTCCATACGTTACCTAAACTAATACGACCAATACAATAGTCAATACCGACTCATAGATGGTCCAACGTAGTTCTTATAAAACATTTGGAAATGAAAACATCGGCCTAAACACATAAAACGCAAACACAAAACAACAACTGTAATTAACGTCGCCTTTACTCTAAAGAATTCGGGGAATGACTTTGTCAGGGTACATTTGGGGACAGAATTGAAGGACTGCACAGTATAAGCATACTGTGTATTGTTATATTACCCTCAAAATTTTGATTAAAATATTATTTTCTCAATTTTATTTGAGAAGAGATTTCTCACGGGAAAATTATTTTGTTTACTATAAAAGAGAGAAAGGGGAATACCCCTAGTTTGTTTTGCTAAGTGCACCTGTTTAGATTGCACAATAGGGGGAAGTGGGGAATTCCCCAAGGATGCTAAACTTAGAAGCTTGTTTATGCTTTAAAAGATCAAAACATTGCAAGATCTGGGAATTGCCCCATAGAGTTATATATATGAAGTGATGTAATTCGGGTGATGAATTCCGATTGGTCAGCTAGTGTAAGGTTATGTTTATGCATAAGAATGATGTAATGATTATTGTTAGAAAGGGGAATCTATCTGTGAGTAGTTAAATACTGTCACTGGAAGGACTCTCTGCCAGCATCCACTAGTATAAACAAGTAGCTAGAAGAAAAAAAAAAAAAAAAAAAAAAACACAAAACAACAACTGTAATTAACTTCGCCTTTACTCTAAAGAATTCGGGGAATGACTTTGTCAGGGTACATTTGGGGACAGAATTGAAGGACTGCACAGTATAAGCATACTGTGTATATATAGTGCTCAGTAGGAATTATTTTTTATGCTTACTCTGTTTAATTCTAAATATCATTTTTAATTCCTTCATTCTAATGCCATATTCTTAAATACTTACAATCAAATTTCTTTACATTTTTAAACACTTAAAAGGTATAGCGTTTTCGCAGGGACTATGGAAAAGCGTTTAATTCCTAAACACCGTTTGAGTGATGTGAATGTTGTATATATAAATCGATTGTATTAAAATTGTACAACGTTCAATTCGGAAAAGTACAGTAAACAAAAATCAGTTTTGTATTTGGCCCTTTTCCTTTCAAGTCACTTTCTATTGTTAGGCAGCGAAGCGAGTTCTTGGATAGATTAAAATGCTTCTTCCCTATTTCACCTAATGGATAGGACCCAAAACTTTTCCCCAGCTCCTATATCAGCGCAAATCGAGTTTTTATAAATAATAACGGTAAATAGGAATGTTTTTTACTTATATAATATGTGAAACAATTCAGTGGGAAACTTTTTGGGAGAGCAACACTAAGCCAGATAAGACAAACTTGTCATGTATTGCCGACATGCTGGAAGCTTGGTGTAATATCACATATGACTCACCCTCATGTAATTTTAGTAACCAAATTATTTTGAATAATTCAAACATTATTGCTATCAATATAGTTTATAAAAGGAATAATGATAAAGGAATTAAACATTTATCTGATATATTAGATAATAATGGAAATATTCTATCTTTGGATTCCTTTAAGGGGGTCTAGGTTTTTTGCCCCGACCTTCGACTGCAATTTTTTGACTTTACCAATATCTTACTCATGCATGTCGTGTATCATATTGTAGCCCATGATAAAAATACGACCTTTCGTTTTTGAGTTACGTTCGTTCCCGTTTCATAAAATCCCGATTTTCACCATTTGAAATATTGAGCGAAACGTAATTGAAAATAATAAAAATAGCAAAAAACTATTATTTTGGCCCAAAACTTGGGAATCATTGTTGATTTATTTTAAAATATAAATCATTACATTTTTAGTGCATTTTGGTGCAAATAGGGGATGATCTAATGGGTTAAATTAATTTTTGAAAATAATCGTCTTAAATATTACCGAGTGAGTGATAATAAAGAAATACATAAGAAATGCTGTCGAGCTGAAAATTTCGAGTTGGTTTGATGCATAATGAATTTATTTATATATTTTTCTTCAGTCATATCACCGAATTATTTGGAGAATACTTGAAATTAAGACTCCAAGGAAAATCCCCTACCTTCATTTCGTCAATATCAGACATTTTTCTTTTGATAGCAAGCGAAATATCCTCATCAAAAAGTTTTAGTTTAAGTAATGTTTTTTCTTCTTTAATGATTTTCCTTCAGATACAGATTTTTAATCCTTCAAAATTTTTAAAAGTTCTTGAAGCTTAAAATGATTGTCTGATTGCATCTTCTGAAAAAGTTGATCGTAGTCGAATTGTAGTTTCCATAGTTATATTCCTTGGTGCAACATCGTGAAATCCATAGTTGGTAATTGAGGGCCTGAAGTTGAAAAACACTAAAATATATGGGTTTGCAAATCTCGTGATGCATTGTATGTAAATCATAAATAAACATCACAAGACGAAGAAGAAGAAGAGGAAAGTATGGAAGCTGAAAGAAGAAGAGACAAGAAAGAATTTTGAGGCGAGAGCTTGTGGTGCCTGATGTGTCGGATTTGTGAGGGTGCTTTAAAGAAGGGGTGTTACAGGCATGTGATGAAGTGTGTGGGAAAAAGAAAGGTAGGAGAGGTAGGAGAGATACGGGGTGGTGGAATGCAGAGGTGAAGGAGGCGATAGTGAGAAAGAAAGATGCATATAAGGATGTGAGGAAAAACGGTACGGATGAGAATAAAGTGAGGTATAAGAGGTTGAAGAAGCGAGCAAAGAAAGTGGTGGCGAGGGCTATGAAGGAGGAGGCTGAGAAGGGGCTGCGTGAGTTGAGAGAGAATCCAAACAAGGTGTATAAGATTGTGACGCAATGAAAAAGGATGGAAGAGATGTCGAAGGGGGAAGATGTTTGAGGGGAAGTGAAGTGGAATTTCAGTGAGACAGATAGAGTTAGAGTCTGGAAAGAGTATATGGAGAGAACCATGAATGAGGAGAATGAGTTGGATCAGAAGGTGGAAGCTGATGTGGTGGAAAGGCCAGTTAGGCTATCAGCTGAAATTTGAAAGAGCCTTATTTTTCACTTTCGTTGCACCCCCTGCGAACACAGGTTTTTTGGTACCATTTTGAAGCTGTAACCATGTAGATTTCGAATCTGCTTGTTTCCAAGCATAAGAGGTGTCCAAAAGTGGTGGAAACAGCACTTTTTTACCATTTCATAGACTTTTTCAATGAAAATACCCAAAATCAAGTTTTTAACATAAATCGTCAATTTACAACACAGAAATATGAATTTGTTGTCAAATGAAAGCAAATTGTGCTATCAAACTAAGTATATACAGCAAATATTGTCTCTAATTTTCTTAATTTTGGCCAAAAATGTCAATTTTTCGTCCAAAAATGCCAATTTTTTGACATTTTTAGGGCAAATTTTACATTATTATATTTATAATTTTGTACATTCAAATGCTGACATAGATTTTATGACGTCATATTGAAGCCCTGACGCAGTAAATTTGGAATCTGCTTGTGCCTGGGCACAAAAAATGTCCAAAAGTAGTGTAAAAAAACTTTTTTTACCATTTCATAGATTTTTTCAAACAAAAATACCCCAGAATCATTTTTGGAGCATAAAACAAGTATTTCTCAACATCGAGACTTGATTCTGGTGTTAAATGAAAGCAAATTACATGGGTAAACCAAATATGTGCTAAGCCTCTGCCATTTTTTTTAAAATATTGGTGTTTTGGCCAAAAATGTCAAAATTTTGCCCCAAAAAACCCCATATTTTGACAATTTTAGGGGAAATTTTGCATTATTTTTATTGTATTTCTCATGTCGCACATTCAAATGTTAACAGTTTTTTAATGTCATATTAAAGCTCTGACACAGTAAATTTGGAATCCGCTTGCGCATGGGCACAAAAGATGTCCAAAAGTAGTGTAAAATAAACTTTTTTGCCATTTAATGGATTTTTTCAAAGAAAACATCCTAAAATCAATTTTTGAGCATAAAACAAGTATTTCTCAACATAGAAACATGATTCTGGTGTCAAATGAAAGCAAATTACATGCCTAAACCAAATGTGTGCTACGGATGTGCTGATTTTCTTTAACTGCTGGTGTTTTGGCCTAAAATATCAACATTATGCCCCAAAAGGCTATCTTTTTGACTTTTACAGGATTATTGTATTCATAATTTTGCACATTCAAATGCTACATAGATTTTATGACGTCATATTGAAGCCCTGACGCAGTAAATTTGGAATCCGCTTGAGCCTGGGCACAAAAACTTGTACAAAAGTAGTGTAAAAAACTCTTTTTACCATTTCATAGATTTTTTTTCAAAAAAATACACAAAAATCAATTTTAGAGCATAAAACAAGCATTTCGTAACATAAACACATGACTCCGGTGTCAAATGAAAGCAGACTGCATTGCCAAACCAAATATAAGCTAAGCATGTGCCGATTCTCTTTAGTTTTTGATGTTTTGGCCAAAATTTTGTCCAAATTGTAAATTGTTTGACATTTTAGGGAACAAGATTATTATTGTATTTCGAATTTGGCGCATTCAAATGAAACACAGATTTTAAGATATCATATTAAAGCTCTGTCACAACAAGAGATTTGGAAACCATTTGTTGCTAGCCACAAAAGATGTCCAGAAGTAGTGTAAAGAAACTTTTTTGCCATTTCATAGATTTTGAACACAAGTATTTCACAACATAGAGACATGATTTTGTTGTATAACGTAAACAAATTACTTTGCTAAAGCAAATTTGTGCTAATTTTGGTGTTTGGATCAAAATTTCACAATTTTGCCAAAAGGCAATTTTTGGAAAATTCTTTGGGAAAAGTTTTCATCATTATTGTATTTATGATTTCTTATGCAAATGCTGACACACATATTTTATCACATTATATCAAAGGTCTGGCACAGAAATTTGAAATCTGCTTACATCCAAGCCCAAAAGACATCCAAACGTAGTGTAAAAGTAGTGTAAAAGAAAGAACATTTGTTTCAATCCATGTTCTGCATTTTGTTTAAAAGAAAACGCCCCAAAACTCAAGTTTTGGATATAAAAACTTGTAAGCATTTCACAGCACAGAATGTAGCTTTGGGATCAAATTAAACCAAACTACATGTACATTGCTAAGGCAAATAAGTGCCAAGGATGTAGGGTGGCATGGTCTTGTGGTTGGAGACCTTGTCTCTGGAACTAAGGGTCCATGGTTCAAAATATATAGGAGCTATTTAATAAACCCAGAATTACTATCCTAACTCTTCATAGTTGATTTGATATGGCCCGGCTAAATGCACCATGAAAATCTCAGTTCCCAGTGTATGCATTTGGTCATTTATGTGGATGTTACCAGTGTGTGCATTTGTAAGTTACCAGTGTGTGCATTTCAATGGATGTAGCAACCTGGCATATTGATTAACCTGCTGCTGTTGTAGAAGCTTGAAGAGTTGCTTTGTCTCAGTTTAAACATGGGGCCATTCCATGTCAGCGTTCGAGATGTGCACTGCAACCACTGACCTCTACGCTTTAGTAGGCCAGTCAAAATAGAATGAATGCTGCCTTAACCCAACACTAATTGCAACAGAATCAATTCCAACAGAATTGTATTGAGAATACCTTTAAAACCAACATATCAAAAGTCTACTAAAATCAAAGGAGTGGAACATATATTTTTAAGGGGGTAAGGTTTATACAGGGGTCAAAATATGAAAAGTATCAAAACGCGTCGAAAAGTATGCCAACGTGTTCGTTACATTTCCAGGATTAAAAAAAGGTATAGTTTGCCATATCTGGCATGTTGTAGTGTTCAAATAAGTTAGATCCAAAATATGTTTCACAAGGTCACATGGGGGTAAATTTCTCAAATAATAATCCTTTCGTTACAAAAATGGTGTCAATTGATTGTCGTCTAGTGGTACAGAACCCGAAAATTACTGGTTGCACATCTATAATATTCGTTGCATATGGAATTAACAAATGTGACTGGGGCTATCCAGGTCTAATGGGAGGTCACTAGTCTTAGCTCTGTAATTCTTATTAGAAAGACAAACAAGATCTATTTAGACATTTACTTTAATCTGTGGTACAAATTAACATTTTACAACAACCAGTGCCCCGAATCAAAAAGCGGACCATTTCTAGTGAATTTTACCCCAGGATGACCTGGAACTGTTATGAGCCTATTGTACTAAAACTATAACGCGTAAGTAAGGGAACTAGACCTTTTTTAAAACCTTAGGAGTATCCCACTAAATTGGACAATTGATCATTTAATCATTCGAACACTTCTAACTGTTTTTTCCGCCATGTCCCAACGGGTTCCCCCATTTTTTTATTTCTACATTTCCACTAGGTTTATTTTGGGTAGACTTTTTAATATTTATTTTTGGACTTTTCATAGTATATTAACACCAACTTTGTTTCTTCCGTTGAATATTTGTGGGGTCCCAAATCATACATTTATTGACTATTTGTCCCCATTCCCAACCGCGATGACATCTATACGACAATTATTCGTTGAAATGCTATACTTTTGTATTCACGGGGATACGCCAATTTAAAAATATATACATTTTTCATCTTGATGAAAGGCTTACTGCAAACCCCCAAAGTTCGCACCAATAGTTCAATCCTTTTAATCCGGTTTTTGATGTGAGAGCTAAAAGTGGTGATTTTATAAGCCCATAGTGTACTTTATTGTTTGTCAACCAAAATGGGGTAATTTTTCGCTCATAAGCTTTCAACCAAGACACCTCGTTTAGAGGGAGTCCTATGCTTCATTTCACAGGAATAAATGAGCAAATAGTAGCTTTCTTCAGCAAATAAATACCGGGAACATTTTTGCCACTTCCAGTAAAATTTGAAGTCCCTGGGGACGAGGTTATTAGTGATTGGATCATGGCCCTTTTTGTTATCAACCTGAAGTCCATCCAATAGTATATAAATATCCCTCAAGAAACGACCAGTTTTTGGCAGCAACCCAAGATTTTATTGAAAACTTGGGAAATCTGTAAAACTGAAATCGAAAAAAATATATTCAATAGATATTCTGTAAACATATTGGCAATCAAAAGGCTTGATACAGCAGTACGCTGCTATTTTTTAAGAAAGGGGCAGCTATGTACATGGAGGGACTCTAAATCCAGTAAACTGAGGAGAGGGCTTGAGGCATTTTCGAGTGGGGGTATCACTCTTTTATTTTAGGGAAATCTATGGGTCCCAAGTTCCAACCGAAGCAAAAGTTGTCCCCACAAGAGAACCACGAAATTAAATGCTTCAACGGGGGTCTATCAAGACTGTGCAGGGAGGGCGTCAAGAAATCCCAATTTTCAGCGTTCGCCATTAGTTTAACACGAAAAGAGAAATCTTGACGAATTTTTGATTTTTTTTATATGTTGTCAAGAATATTTCCCTTATTCCAAACCGGTGGAGCTGAAGAATCAACTCACATGATGGTTATTTCTGATTTTTTTGTATTAATAACTAAGGAACGATGACGAGGTCGTATGTGGGAGTCATGGGGACACCCATGATCGACCCCCCATCAAAGCACCCAATTGGTTTTGTTGTTTGGTCAGTCGTATTGATGTATTTATTTTGACATTCTTTTAGGATTGCTATGCCGTCACCGCCTGACACCTGTGGGGGGGGGGGTTTCCTTAGGGGTTCTGGGTATCCTTTCGGGACCAATTTGCGGACATGTCTCAATGGGGAATAATGATAAATAGCCATTTGTATCATTGAAGCAGTCCACAATCACATCTGATTTGATACTCCAAGCGGGATTAGAACGTGATTTTTGTGAAGTTGATACCCCTAGGGGGGGGGGGGCACAAATGGGTGGCTTTAAGGTGGCTGCACACGTACCGTACCACACCCCTATGTCAGTGTCCCCAAGGGGGTATTTTCATGCCTACATGCAATGACATATCCCTAAGGTTCATTCTAAATTCCTTATAGGCCCAATTACAGTAAGTGTGATTTAACCCTACATCTACAGGCCTATTCATATAGTAACACTTCTCTCAAGTGGAAAATATAGAAGGATCACTTAATTCCAAAAAGGAAGAAATTTGGTAAAAGATTTTACTAAAAGATTATAATTGTAACCAGAAGTATAATAAGCTGGACAAATTTAATACGTTTATAGCAGGCAAATATAATAGACTTAAGGTGTTTTTTCTTATAGGCCTACCAATTGAAAAGCCTTACGATTTGTTATACTGAGAAACATTTGATCGGGACTCATGACCCATAGTTTTGGGAAAAGGTCATTTTTTATCCCCTGTCGCTTTAGTAGGAGGGTTTTACCCCCCACCCCACCCCCACCCCACCCCGCCCGGCGCTTTAGCAGAAGGGGGATTTTGTCATAGCAAAATCTGTCGGTGTTGTCGTCGGCTCCTGTCCGTCTGTTTCCGTTTCTAACCATCAGACCCCTGACCCAATCTTGATGACACTTGCACCACAGGACCGTTTAGTATCTACTGCTACTTGCATTGTGACAGACAGGTCTGTAGGCCAAAGGTCATATATATTATTCCCATAAAGACCTGTGCACACTTTTAAGTTTCCTGCTCTTATTTACCAATAATACTGTGTAAAATCTCTCTTCTTACTTTCCAAACACCGCCGGCTATGTTTTCTATTGAAATAAAAGCATATACAAATCACCTTTTGTTTTCATTTTAAGTTATTTCTGTAGCCAAATAAAAGGTAGGGAATCTATTGAGTGTATAATCTATATGAAATCACTACATATCACAGAAAATATGGATAATTTGAAAATCTCTCGTTGCACCTTTAAGCTTAAGCCACTTACAGGTGTCTTTACTTCAACCATTTCCATTGCAACAGTGCAAAAAAATAAATTTGGATGGAAAAAATAGGGGGTGCGGTTTGTTTACATTTTGAAGAAATCGCTGATAGTGGGAATTCTGTATTTTTGTTCAATACAGAATTAGGTGTAACTGGAGAATATGCGCATGTAACTTCCACAATCCAAACAAAACAATATTTAACTTCACAATTTTTCAAAAATTTTGAGATTTTTACACTGTTGCACTGGTAACTGGCTAGGAAACTATACCCGTGACTGTTTAAGCTCGAAGATGTCTATGTGTCGCAAACGAAGAGATTTTGTAATTAGAATAAATAATATTGGAGATCTCCGATAATAATTCAACGGCTGCTGGAAATGGCTTTACAATATGAAATAGCCGGGAAATAGCACCATGTATGTGTCTACGCTCATCCATTAGTTGTTTTATTGGTTCAGGCAAGTACAAGTTAGAGGTCATTTCTTGAGGTGGCACTATTTCATCATGGACGGACATAACCTTAGAATTTCCAGCTCTGCCGTTTAGTACAATCTGGGATCTCAATTCTAATTACAAAATCACCTATTTTATGATAATAAGTGATTTTTAGCATTCTAGTTCGCAGGTGTAGTTTAATAGACAATTACCAACATAACTGTGCAAAAATATCAAATTTGGAAAATTGGGTGCACCCTTCAAAAATGTGCTGTTATTGCTTTAAAAAGCAAGGCTGCCGATACTTGGTCCAGGCACAGGAAAATGTCTTTGAGTGCTTTCCCCGGTATGGGATGTGCAGCAGTCAAGACCCCCCCCCCCCTATGGGTCTCTTCTGCAGTTCATTAAACCCCCAGTTCAAGTGTGCTTCAGTTCTTAAGATCCCTATACTTTACCACAAAACTCACAAATTTTAGCTCCATGGCTAACATTTTGGGAAATTTTGCCGGCTCTTTGCTAAAACATGTAGAAATTTTGCCAGTTCTTCAGCTCCAAAAACCTCTAATTTGGCCCAAAATTCAGTTTCCAATTACATAAAAATTATTTAAAAATTCAGTTTTCAAGTCCCAACAAAATCATGTTTCTATGTTGTGAAATACTTGTGTTCAAAATCTATGAAATGGCCAAAAAGTTTCTTTACGCTACTTCTGGACATCTTTTGTGGCTAGCAACAAATGGTTTCCAAATCTCTTGTTGTGACAGAGCTTTAATATGATATCTTAAAATCTGTGTTTCATTTGAATGCGCCAAATTCGAAATACAATAATAATCTTGTTCCCTAAAATGTCAAAAAATTTACAATTTGGACAAAATTTTGGCCAAAACATCAAAAACTAAAGAAATCGGCACATGCTTAGCTTATATTTGGTTTGGCAATGCAGTCTGCTTTCATTTGACACCGGAGTCATGTGTTTATGTTACGAAATGCTTGTTTTATGCTCTAATATTGATTTTGTTGAGGGGTAGTTGCTTGAAAAAATGCCATTAATGGCTAAAAATTTTATTTTACACTACTTGTGGACATCTTTTGTGCCGCCTGCCGCAAGTGGATTCCAAATTTACTGTGTCAGGGGCTTTAATATGACACTAAAAAACTGGTTAACATTTGAATGTGCGACAATAGAAATACAAATAAAAAAAAATGCAAAATTTCCCCTAAAAATGTTAAAAAATGGGGGTTTTGGGGCAAATTTTTGACATTTTTTTTGGGCCAAAAACAACCAACATTTTAAACAATTGGCAGAATGCTTAGCACGTATTTGGTTTAAAAACCATGGTAAATTTTGGCTCACTTAACAAAAAAAAAAAAAAGAACCAGAATCGAAGTCTCGATGTTTGAGAAATACTTGTTTCATGTCCAAAATGATTTGGGGGTTTTCCTTTTTCTTTTGAAAAAATCCTATAATGTAAAAAAAGTTTTTTTACACTACTTTTGGACATTTTTGCTGGGCCCAGGACAAGCGGATTCCAAATTTACTGTGCCAGGGTTTCAATATGACGTCATAAAATAATAAAATTAAAAAAAAAAAAAAAAAAAAAAAAAAAAAAAAAAAGGTAAAAATTTGGCAAAACCTTAAAAAAATTAGAGACTATTGGCATATTTTGCTGTATGATATTAGTTTGATACCAATTTTTGCTTTCATTTGACACCAAATTCATATTTCTTTTCCTTTCTGTATTTGTAAATTGACGATTTTATGTAAAAAACTTGATTTTGATGTATGTTTCATTGACAGAAAGTCCTATGGAGATTTTTTTTTGTGTAAAATAAGGGGAGTTGAAAAAGTTCATTGATCTCCATCTAGGAGGGTTGTGAAATTCGTGAAATTCAGAAAAGAGTATCTTGTGCTTGCATCAAAAAATAGCTTCAATCCTAATCGGGTTGTTAGTAGCACCTGACATCTGTTCAACAACTGCATTGTTGGTAATGGTGGTGAATGGAGGGTTTATGATGGAGAGTGGGGGTGAGGTGGTCAGGGGTGCATGGAAATGGTGCTTGAGGTTGGAGGGGAAGTCGAGTAGGGGGGCTGAGTTGTGGTGTAGAGGGGAGGGGGATTGGGTTATAGGGACAGGTTGGGAGAGGGGTGGAAACGGGGGTAGGGTTGGCTGGTAGGGGTGGGGGGAGGGGTTGGGTGGGATAACGAATGGCTTCGTGCTTCCCAGATAAAACTATTTTGAATGCTTTAACCTCTGCATACAGAGACGGCTTACTGGATTCACGAGTGCTATATTTGCTTGAGATAATCAGTTCATGATGTCCATCTAAGCCAGAATTTAGGGAAAGAACTTGGGAGCATTGTTAATTATTTTCAAAATTTTCAAACAAATTGTGCAAATTTTGGACTTGATACACACCAAGCTATTGAAAGGGTATAATATTTAAGAATAATCTTTGCATAAATCTGTTACTATTACTTCGCCGATATTCGTAACCAAAGTCCCTTATGCAATCAGTCTTTCTCTCTTGATCCCATCACCTATTATTCATTGGTGCAGGACAGAGAATTTGGTATAACATCACACACTTACCAGGGGTTGAAAATACTGATAGCAACCATCAGTCTAGAGGTTTTCAAGATTAAAACTGAATGGAGCTAATATCAATGCATTCAATTTTCCAAGAAATATGCCAATTATGGAAAAACCATAAATTGACTTGTTTGCTGTTCCAACTTACTACCAAACTATGTAACTTGTAAACCATACCAGAAGTAAATCGCAGTAAATTCTTTCCCCTATACTGGAAGTCAACTTTCTTTTAATAGCCTTTCCTCCATTTTTGCTTGATAACTACCTGCCTACAGAAAATTGATTGGGGAGGGCGAAGGAATCCTTTGTTGTTGCCAACATGGCCACCCTCAGCCGTGGTTTCCCGGGCTTTCCCAAACTATTGAATATGCTGAGGAAGAACCCCCTTTTTTACCCAAGAGCCAAAACTCTGCTTACACAACCTATGTCGAAAATGCATCCATACATGCTACAAATTGCTGTTGTTTATCGGCAGGGTATCAGGTAATCGCTTAAAGAATATCGAGGATTCCAAAAAGAGGCTGACGAAATCATCCTTGCAATCCTGGCGCATAATTCTAAATAACAACACATGAAACTATATAAACAATGTAAGGACTTTTTGATACCGACCAGATTAGTTCACACTGCAAACAGATGTACACTATGTTGTTACATTTCTTGCCCTATTTATTCAAACAGCTTGGGTCAAGGCGCGATGACACAGCCAGAATCGCCCGCAAGTATGATATTTACCCCGGTCACACAGTAGGAACTTCAGCCCAAGTCATCTCAAGATTTATCGAAAAGGGGTATTTTCATTAGGCCGCCCTACCCAAGGGGGTGAAACGGTCATTCAAAATATTCAAAACCAGTCGTCCGTGCTGTGGCGCTGACATTTGAATATTGTTGACGGAATAATTATCAGTTTGGGTGCTTTGTATACACACATCATGTCAATTCGATCCAATCAACCGCCAAAATATCAGTTGTTGGATGTTGGGCGCTCTTGGGTGGTTAAATTTTTGTCCTACCCCATGGCACACAACGAATGAAATGACACGTCGCGTCTTGATTTTAAATAAACCGCCTCAATGAATACATCTTTTCACCTAAGCCGCATTGCATTATGAGAAAAGAGTATCTGAGCACATTGATCCAGGTACACTATTATTACAACAATATTACACCTTGCCACCTCCTAACCCAACATTAGTGGTATCACTAACCGATTTAGTGTAATTGCCAAGCGGAGCGAATCGGCACCTACAGTATGTGGAAGCAGCGGAGCAGCCACTGCTTTTCTATTGTTGTACGACTCTATGTTTTCCTTTGTGGTCGCAAAACATGCGAGACGACAAATTTCTAAAGATTACCTAACGTTTTGCCTCTCTATCATTAGAACCTCTTGATCCCTTGTGCACCTGGCGATAATTTCTAATACAAACATGAAACTTATATTAACAATGGAGAACTTTGTGATACAGAACAGATTAGTTCACTGCAAACAGAATGTAACCTATGTTGTGGCCTTTCTTTCTTACCCTTTATAATTCAAAAAGCGTAGAGGTTACAGCGCGATGACACAGCACAGGATGCGCCCTGTCAAGTATGATTTTTTATAGACCACTGGTCACACAGTAGGACTTCGCCCAATCATCTCAAGATTTAATCAAGGGTATTTCAACTAGGGCCGCCCTACAACACCCAGAGTATAATGAAATCTGGGATTTAGGATTATGTGAAAATTTTTTTACGAACATTGTCACCAATGAAAGGATCTGGGGTACGAGACTCTCACTTATAACTTTTTTGTGCTGATCGCCCTACTCTCAGCCCAGAGATGCCAAACGCTGCACCTGTTGAACATAAAGAACATGGTCATTGAAAGAAACAAAGTAGTTTTCTCTGTAAATGAGTTAGTAAAACAAGGCCTATCCTCCTGAGAGGAAATTATGTGTTCATACTTTATTGCTTCATTATTTGGAAAGAACAAAACCACTTCGAGGCAAAGAAACAAAACTGTTCATCTCTTTCAGGAAACCGCATGAAGGTTTTCTAAGGATACCATAGCGAGGTGGCTGAGAATTACCATGCAAAAAGCAGGCATTGATGTTAGCAAATTTAAGCCTCACTTAACAAGGGCAGCAGTAACATCAGCTGCGGACAGAAATAAATTGCCTGTAGCAGACATTCTCAGAACCGAATTTCAAGTCAACCACGTGCAGGTGTTGTTAGCACGTCCATGCCAGCAACAAAAATACCAAAATACAATCGCTGCTTATCCCTTTAACAGCACCACTAGAACAGTTATGGACAATGAACGCAAAAATCCGATAACAGGGAAATTCTACTTCATTACTCTTTCTAAGTAGACAAAGTGGGCCAAACAAATCCATATTGAAAACAAATCATCTTTTCTACTTTGCATTGATGCATATTACGAAAAATACCCGATTTAAAATGTTGAGCTCAATTGCTCAATCGTAGTAAATTGTGTTAGTGGGGGACTGTAGCGCACATATCACATGTGAGTGTGCAACTCTAGATAAAATTGAGAATTTTGGTACACAAGTACTTTATTCATTGATAAAACAATTGATGGAAGCACTTGCCACGCCCCTTCAAGGCTCCAGCATTGATTTCAAGCTTACACAGGGGTAAAAATGGTAAAATGTTCCGATTGTGTTGACAAGCACACCATGATGTTTTTCTGGTTACAAGGATTCCAAAAAGGTACAGTTTATACTACCTATGGCTTATGGTTTTGGAATTATGGGGTAAAAACTGTAAAACTGGTGAAAAGTCAATTTTGGTTTGTACAGGGTCCAAGGCCTAAATTTTACCGGGGCTTATGAGAAAAATTTCCTTCCGATACCAACATTGAATTTGGATTGAGGTAAAGGTGGGGATATGGGCTGTCAATATGGTCATCTTAATAAAAAAGTGAGTTGGGTTTATACTGCAGCGTGTGTTATCAACAATAATGAAAAATAATTAACTAAATACATTTGAATAATAAAATTCTACAAGAAAGCTTAATTGTTTGTTGTTGTTTTTTTACAAAATTCAATTGTTTGTAATGGCTTAATTGGGAGACTAATTAAAACGTTAAATATTGAAATTTCACCTGTTCCCTGGCGGTTTTCCTTGTTATCAGATGGTTATGGCTTGACTGACGAGTATCGCGGATCTCTTCTCGAATCTTAAAGGTCTATTTTTCTTCGAGTCTAAAAGATATTACTTTTATAACAATGTCTAAAACAAATGAATTTTGTAGATAGTAAATAAATGGATTTATCGTTTAATTTGGTTAGTTTGGGGGGAAATACGAAATTCACCAAAAAGAGTTCAAATTAAAGAGGTTATAATACAGGCTGCTCCCCCCCCCAAAAACCAAGTGGTTCCTAATATTTGACCCATTTTTTTTTGCAAACAATATTACATTTAAGATGTACAGCAGTTACAACTGGCTGGATACAGATTATCATTTAGTGGCAGTGTTTATTCTAAATTAGTTTCTTAATTTTATCCTAGGGTAGTGGTCCTTTTTTTTCAAGTTTCAAGGTTTGTTTATGGGTACTGAACCTTCAAATAAGGTACACGAAATGTGCCATACTAATATAAATTGTGAACAACATGGAGCATAAGGTGAAAGAAAATTAGTATTCGTACTGCATGTCTTGCATGGAACAGTGAAAATCATATGATGCCAAATAGTAACTTCCAAACCCTCCACTCCGCGAGGCTATTTTTCCAAACCTCATATGTTATTAAATAAGAACAGCTCTGTTAATAAAAGGGTCAAGTACGTACATGTCAAATCAAAAACATGGGCATGTCGGAGATCGGAAAGCCAATATGTTGGAATAATTCGTGTATGTGTGTGTGTGTGTGTATGTGTGTGTGTGTGTGTGTATGTGTGTGTGTGTCAAAGATTTGTTTAAAATCGCGTATATTTGTAGTGAAAATAATTGTTGCTACCAAAAAAATTTTAGTAAAGGATTAGCGACTTTTAACGTAGGGCAAGTGGTGGAAATTACACGGTGGAAATAGCCACGAAATAAGGCTATTAATTTACACGATTCTTGTAACTTGGCGGTATCAGACGTTCAGCGGGGGGTTACGGTTACATGGAAGAGCTTTTGACGAAATTAACCAATGATATCGTCGTGGGTTCTGCATACTGTCGAATCAGCATAAATGCTAGTTCTGAGAAAACGGCGTTTGAAAGTTTGAGTTACTTATTAATGTGTGTAATTATGATATAAAAGGAAATGGCTATTTTAAGTGGTGTATGTTAAAGACATGAATGGTTACTAACTGACGACAGTATTAAAATACCAAGAAACAACTGCTTTCTTATTCAAAATGGCCACTGAATGTGATTTGACAGTTTGTCAAAACCCAAATGTTTGATTCGCTGTGTTCTAAGGAGTCGAATACGTATTCGACTGCATGAAACCCGTTGATTTCTAATAGTGGAGGGGCCTATGTAAAATTTGGTGAAGTTCATGTTAATTGTTGGCAACCACTATAAACATATCACAGCTGTTTGAAAGTCTCATTTATTATAACAAAACGAGAATAAAACAAAAAATATCAACGGCGACACACTTTTGTCAACTAATTTCGAGTATTTATGCCACTAACTACATTCTCTGTAATTTTGATGAAATTTCGTTGCGGGCAAATATGATTTTTCATAAAAATCTAGTTTTACACGTCGTTCTATGGGAAATAGGCATATAGAGGGCGCTATAACATACAAATTAAGACCTTTGTAGGCCTATATGGCAAGATTCCCGCAATGGATTTTGATAATTTTTGCGGAGGTAATAGCTCTTGCATGTCCCTACTTATATCAGTTGTCAAAATTGTGTCGCCATTGCTTAAAATTGCTCTTAAAATAAAAGAGACGATTTGCATGGGCTCAAACAGCTGTGATATACTACTGGGTCTGACTATTCAGAAAAAAAGCCATTTTTTCCATTGACCTTTAGTGACCTTAACGCAAGGTCAAAGGTCATAATGGTCATACATCATCCAAAGTATATCGACCTTATACCAAAATGTGGCAAATTTCACAAGGAACATTATATGTGATATTTATTTTGTTATTTGACCTTTCGTTTTCTTGTTATATGCAAATAACCTAATTAGAGACAACAATATGCATAAAAGTGCCTTTATGCAGACCCCCAGTCCTGTCCAAAGCAAGAGGTAGGCCTCAAGTTTTTTACACAATGCAAACACTCTGCTTGAATGTAGAATCAACCCTACACAACCCCCATTATTTCTTGCTATTAATACCCATGGATAAGTAAAGTAAACCAAGTAGTTTTGTAAAAATGTGCAAGAGAAAATGATCGATGTAGTCTATACCAAATCCATGGAACGAATCGTCGTTATTACCATGAAATAACCACGATTCGCATTTCAGAGAAAAAGGTATTTGTCTACTATGTATCTAAGTCTCAGTCACACACTGTTAAAAATGTTCCTAATTTTACCAGACTTTACCTTTCAAATGACGGTAATAACCCTAATTATTCAATAATCTTCACGCTTTATTACCTATATCTAACATAAAATTATAATTTGGAAGCAGTAAAATGTAAATAACAGTGGCTACAAAGAATACTAACACTTTTGAAAAAGGTAGTATTAATACGCTGACCGTTTTATATTTTCCGTGTCATTACTTTCTTTTTGTCACTTACGTGTTTTTAATGTAAGAATATAAACTATGAAAATTGGTTTTCACCTATACAATGGGTTAAATAACGTCCTAATAACGTCATTTAAAAATGCAGAAATCTTTTTTCCCTAAATTCATTTTTAAAATAGTTTTTAAAAACTCTTTTCCTTCCCCCTCCTTTTTTGATTATATTTAGTTTAATTTAAAACAAGTAGTGCTCAACAAACACGTATATAGTTGATTTTAATATGGCAGTATTATGGCAGTTAAGCCATGTAGTGTAGTGGATAAGTTGAGGACTTGTAATCTTAAGGCCCAGGTTTCGAATCTATGTAAGTTATGTATTAAGTTTATTCATATGATGATTAAGTCTTGGTGACATCGACAAATGTGTAAACAAAGTGGTATAAGTAAACTGTTTAAACTTTAATTTCTTTTCACTGTTTTCCTTTGTTGTTGGCCTTTTTTTCTCAATTTTTTCTCAAAACGTTTGCCTGAAATATAACTTTGTACACCACGTGGTAACGTAATACAAGCGGTTATGTATGATGCATAGCTACACCGTGTAAAAATTATGTCAAGCTTTGTAACGTTTTAATTCTTAAATAATATTTTTAAGCAAGCCAAACCAACCATAACTTAGGCTGAGATTTTTACGCCGGTATTTTACGTTCCCGGCAATGGTTTCGTTCGTATTTTTACGCTCCACTTATTTTTTACGTTTCTGCATGGTAGTGATCCCAGCTGCCAGTCAAATGCCTGTTTTTTACAAGTTTATTTTGTTAACAGTGCAGGTACGGTGTTTTAATTATTCTTTCCATCCATATAACCCTGGATAGTCCTCCGTCTAAAGCAAGACAAATTAGAGTGATCCTATATCTCAGGTCTGGTTTGGGTAGGGGACTGCCTCTGAGAGTCTGGAAGTTAGGACCCCTAGCTATAACCATTTTTTTTGCCAAAATAAGGAACCATAGCTATACCTGATAGGCAATTTTGGGCCAAAATAATACCCGATTTGCCCCTTTTTTCCCTCAAATTTAGATTTTTTAAGCAAATTTGGACCATTTTGACTTCAGATTGAGGAAATTGACTAATTTTCCAAATATTAGAAATTTTGAAAAAAACGACCCATTGCTTATACCAAAATCAATTTTGGCAGAAGAAAAGGGGTAATTGATTTACCAGAAGGGTTAAAATGAGAACTGATGTCTGTGGCAAGTCCCCGTATGGTCATTTGTGGGTGGAGACCCCCCCCCCCCCCGGCTATACCGAACCCCCATGCCCGCACCATAAAAAATCTGCTATTAATGCCCATTTGTAGTTAAACCGCAAAGTTGTGTTACACAGTTTGTAAAATGTGCACACAAAATTGCGATTTTCTTCATTTGTATGAGCTTTAAATCCTTTTAAAAAAAAAAAAAAAAAACCAGACGCTTAAGAGACTATTAGTCAAAGCAAGATCAAAGTTAGAGTCATCCCTACCCATACAAAATTGCAACTTTCTCCATAAAAAAATTGCGCAGAACCCGGAAACGTTGTACTACTACTGCCTGTTATATCTTGTTTCCACCAATAACGTTCAAATAATCTTATTAAAGTGTTTAAACCACACGGTTTCTGCAAGTTTAGCTTTTTTTTTCTTGACCAAAACCGTTTCATTGACATTGATCTTTATTTCCCTGGTCCTTAGGGTATAGAGTGATGCAATAAACCATCAGATGATATAAAACCACTGTGGCACATGCCATACTGGAGAACAAACATCCACTTGCTGAGTGTAGGTCCCTTGATCGATTCCAACATTATCATGTGTTACTAATGCTGCATCAACCACATTATCATTACATTATCCTTGGTAATCCTGTCACAGACCTTTTGGAGAAAACTCTTAGATTGAGAGTTCTTATACGTGTATAGAAATTGTAATTGCTACGTCATACGTAAATAGCACAATCTATATTGCTGACATTTTCATATTTTGTGTCCAAATTGTGCACTCTGTTTTCATTTTAAGCTGAAGATGTCATTTTTAAGACCAAAAGTCGTTTTGATGCCAAAAGATCAAGACGGGAAAACAATTTTAAACTCTGTGCAGTATTCCAATAGTCCCAAAGTGGATTATCTACTTGTTACAAAACCTACTTTTAAAATCATACACTAAGCTTTTGAGTTTTGTCTGAACGTTGGGCTCTGGCAGTATTGCGACAGAAAATATCCTGAGATCAGCAGCATGTCGTCACCACCACCCCCCTACACACACACACAACAACACACAGAAATCCCACAAAGGGGCAAAGTCACTATGTTGATTTTGTCCTAAAAATGGCCCAAAGTGTAGAGAAATTTTGACAAGAAAGTTCACTTTTTAGTGATGAAAAAAGGCCCATTTATGTCCACATGTGTCCACATTTGAAAGTCCCGCACCCCTAAATAGAATAGACTATAGACTGGACTGACTATTCATGGTCCCAGACCCGGGGCACTGGTCATTGACAAAGGATATCAGGCACGACTAAGTAGGTTCAAAAAGTCTGTAAATCAGACTAAGTATTTGATCGGTCTAAAAAGCACCCCTTAACAAGTATCATAGGGTGTATTGAGTCCATCCCATAATGCACTGCACCCTTGTTGGGGAAATTTCAATCTCAATAAGGGCCATTGATCCCAAAAATCCTATTCTTACACATAAAAAACAAACCTGACTTTTACGCTCATTTTAGTCCACAAAGCCTTAGTACTTTTTTAGCATGATTATGAAATGTCTTGGTGGTTTCTTAAAACGTTGAAAAACCTTTTATCCTAAAGTACTGACATTGTTTAGCACAGTCAGTATAGGCAAGTTGCAATGCATTTGGGATTGTTTTAAAAAACATAAAACACCCTCTGAACAAGTATGTAAGTGTAAAATCCTACCTTTAAATCGTATTGCAATATTGGACACCGAAGCAATAGAAATTTGTTCTTTGTAGCTATACTGAATAGCGCATTTACACAAGTGAGCCGAAATGATACAAACTCAAAATGTCCAATCACATCCTAATTATGTTTGCATCCCGTGTCATATTCTACAGTGTCCGTGTGGACTGATGGTCCTACCACCCATCAGTCTATTGTTTGTCTCCATTGAGTGTTGTACGCATCAATTGCTTCAACACTGTACTCAAATGGTCTGTCTACAAGGTCACGGTTTATTCCGTACATGTTGCTATGGTAGCTAGGACATCCATTATGGGGACACTCAGTTCTTTACACACCGTTTCAAATATGAAAAGCACACCCTTTTTTTCAGATTTTCAGTATTTTTTGCTACCCCCCTTTTACGTAGGTATCGTGGACAATCTTGAAAAAATACCCATTTTTGTTCTTTGGCGTCGCCCCATGATATCCCCCATGCCCCATGTCAATGACCCCCCCCCCCCTGCCGGGGGGAGAGGCTCTTGGATTGAAAGAATGATAAAACATCATATATGTGACTGAAACTGCGAGGATAACTGATACATACCTTGTCTCTAGAAGTGCGAATTGTGGTTGTTTCAAACGGTTATAACAATGTTCATTCCATGGTTTGGGTATAAATATATACCTCAACATTTCTCTTGCAGCTTTCAGAAAACAACTTGGTTTACTAATAGCCTGGGCATTAATATCAAGGTATAATGGGGTTGGTAGGGTTCACTAACATTGTTGCAAAACCTGAGTCTGACTCGTGCTTTGGACAGAACTGGGTTGGAATACCGGGAAATGCATATTATTGGCTAGATTAGCTTTTTGCATATCACAAGAAAACAAAGCGAAGTAACAAAATGAATCCATAATAAATATTCCTTGTAAAATTTTCTTCATTTTTGTACCAAGGTCGATTTACTTTGGACAATGTATGACTGCTTTGACCTTTGAACTTGGGTCAAGGGCCACTAAAGGTCAACGGAAAAAAATGGCAACATCGTTTTTCTGAATTTAGTCAGAACCAGTCGTTAGAATAAATTTAAGTGGTTGCCGACAATAACATGAACTTTCATCAAATCACTCTCTGGAGAAACATAGACCCCTCCACTATATGTTGATATGGTGTGCGATTGACAAGCTACGGGTTTGTACTATTTTAAAATGATGATGCGATGATGCCACGATGATAAGAATAACGAATGGCGGTGATGATGGTGGCAATAACGAGGAAAAAGGAAAACATCGAGCTTGAGATGATAATGATGCTTACTGTCGGTGATGATGATGATGATGATGATGTGATGTGATGACGTGACGACGATAACGATGACGATGACGTGATGATGATGACGATGACGATGATGATGAGATTGATGATGATGATGATTGATGAGAAGACGACGACGACGATTCGTCTATTGCATTGTGTTAATGCTACAAACAGTGCCAATTTGTATACAATCGACTTCCATAAGCGGTTAAAATGGGAAACATCACTGTTGCATTATCGTTCCATGTAAAACTATAGCGAAACACTGACCACGATGACAAATGAATTCAGAAAATTACAAACTCTTACAAATTTGGGTCCTAAAATTAATATTTATAATAGTCGCCAAATGTTTTTTAACTCATTTTGCAGAAAAAAAAATTCAGGTGTAAATACGTTAGAATAACACAAACATGTTGGGCACATGTTATATAAAATTAATAAAAAGTATGCATTTGCAACACACAATATTGGCTTAGAACTGTTCCAACATTGAGCTGAGAAAAATATTTTAAAAATGTAAACTGGAATGTTTCATAACTTAAAAGGTTTTGGAGGATATAAAAGTGGTCTATAAACTTTTGACACCATATTTTCTCGTTTCTTAAATTTCAAATTTACATACTATAGTTCCCATCTTTTAACGTAATATGCACGCTTAAGATATATATATCAATATTTGAAAAGAATATAAAACAGTTAAAATGGGTAATTACTCAATAGTAAAATCTAACATTATCTAGACAATTTAGATGGCACTACGCTTATACACACAACTTCCCCAAGAAAATATCAATTGTTCCTGAAAGGGGCGATTTTTTGAAAAATGATGTATTAGTAATTATTTAGTTTGCAGATTATCAAAAGTTAACATTCAAAGGAAAATTCAAAGTATACAAGGGACTTAATGCAGGCTAATTGGATTATCCTTAAGGAGTCAGGAGGTAGGACCCCAGAAGACTCATGAGTTATTCATGTTTTAGCCCCTCAGAATGAATATATTTTTATTGTTTGGTTTTATTAAAAGCAATAATGGAACAGTCCAACCACAAATATCGGGTGAGACTACAATAATCCCCGTCTTATGCAATCGCAGACCCGAGGAATGAGCAGAAGGCCATACTGGCACTGGGAGGGGCGGAGATTCATGACAAGATACATAATCCCAGGCAAACAATGAAGCCGGGGGGGTACAATGCCTTGTCTACCTCCGGACTCTTTAAGGATAATTCCAATTATCCTGCAGTTAAGTCCCCGTTGATTAATTGTAATTATCTTACACTTGTCCGTCGGTAGACAAGACTACTCATGCCCGAGTTTAAAGCTCCTCCCAGTATGGCCTAATGTAAACGATTCATGCAAGACAGGTCGTTTATAGAAGCGATGGAAAGTCGTAGCCGTAGCCCAATCGCACGTCTTAAGAATATCTGGAAAGACACAACCTCTTTGATATATGCCTGTGAAGAGGCCGGCAGAGCGTGGGATGTTGGCGGAAACACCGAAACATCAACTCCAGCTTCTGCATAAACAGTTCGCGATTCAATCTTGCCACCCACGCTAGCTGAAATACTGCCTTTGGTATGACACAAACAGCTGGTGTCTCTGAACCCCTTACTGGAGCTGTTAACTTAATATACTGCAACACTCGCAGCCCCCTGGACATATTCTCTTATCGTTGGAGTATTTTTTAAGAATTTAAGACTTAATCTACCTTAACTCCGGAACCCGGTCGGGTAGTCTTAGTAGACTTAGCTACTAGAAAGCGGATCTCCGATGTGGATTTAACCATAAACCTAAGATCTAGTGAAGTTATAGATGCTCCCCTGTCGGCAGAGAGACTAGCGCTACTAAAATAACAGCTTTCCCGGTAGAAGCTTTTAAAAGAAACTACGGATTGCCGCCAAGGTTCGTCAAATCCTCATAAACTGGCCCAATGGCCATGTAAAAGCATATAGCGGGGGACTGGAGCCGCGCATTAAATATGCCCTTCATGAGCTTCTCACAAGATAATTAGCACCAACCCGCACCCCATCAACTGGGACATGAGCCATTGAAAATGGCCCCGCCGACCTATGAGTATTAATGGTCGAGTACAAAAGACCATCTTAATCATGGTAAGAAAAGCACAGACATCAGTATAATGTAGAACTGGATTGCACTCCGGTTCACGATCACGACACCAGCTATCCCAGACTCGCCAGGCCGCAGAATACTGCTTATCGGTTAACTTTCCTACATGATGAGAGGATGAGTGACGCAGAGTCTCCTGAATGCCTGCGTATATAAGTGCGACCTAATATTATCCACCCTGCTAATTGCATTGATTGAGCCTAGTGGATGCGTCTCCCCGCTGTGAGGACGAAGAAAGAGAAAGAAAGAGAAGAAACAGAAGATTCGCTCTCGCGCGGCGGTGGGTCGGTTTTGGTAAAAGTACGGGTCGTTGCCACCAGCATCAACATGAAAGATCCGCATACAAAAAACTGGGCCATCCCAAAATGGAGCTCATGAGCAAATAACCTCCCAGTTGTGATCCTGACGTACCTTTTCCAAAACCTTCCCGGACTCGACAAAGGGGGAAAACGTACGGGTGCATGTCTAACCACTGGAAAGACAGAGCATCTACTCTCCACGCCCTAGGATCTGGACGCCATGATACAAAACTTCATGACGGACTGCTGATTCTTGATGCGAACAGGTCGACGTTTCTGGATTTTTAAAAAACCCCCATCGTCTATCAACCTTTGAAACTTTGGGTTGAAGCGACCATTCGACCTGATCTGAAAACTCTTGGAAAAGATGGTCTGCCATCTTGTTTTGTGCTCCTGGCAGATATTCCGCCGAAATTAGAATCCTCCTTTGGAGCACCATTTCCACAGCTCTATACGTCGCTGGATAATAGAGGGGACCTTGTCCCTCTTGCGATTGATGTATGTTACAGCAGATATATTGTCCTTGCAATCGATAATGAACATTTTCTAGCTGTTCGCACAAAACTTGGACCGCAAATTGGATGCCTTTGCTCCAGCAGTTTTATTGAGATGCTCTTTCGAGCGATCCATTCTCCCGTGACTTTCTGACATTGATTCATCATAACACCTCCCAAACCTGCGAGAGATGCATCCGTCTGGAATCCCGAAATCCACCTTGGTGGATTGTATTGGGCGTCATTCCAAACCTTTGGGAAGGAATCGATCCATAGGTTTAACTCCTCCTTGCTAAGGAGGGACAATCATGATTTCGTCCGAAATTCAAGCCGAGCCGTGAGGAACCAAAATATGCGCCTGCTGCAGATTCCTGCAGAATAGAGGTGCTGGCAATCGCCTGTGACATTGATTTCAGTAGACCACCCAGGCTTGCTACTTGGCGAACTTGAACTCGGTCTTCAAGACCATTTCATGACAACCTTGCCATCACAGTAGCATTGTTCCTGTGAAATAATGATCATCATTGACCTTGTGTTTCACTTGAAGCCCAAGAAAGGTACCTCTTGAGCCGGGATCATGGCGGACTTCTCTTGATTTATCATAAAAGCCCAACTTTGTCAAAAGGTTTACCGCTATCGGACACCCTGTGAAAGCCGACACATGTGCTGAGACACATAATTAGAATGTGTCGAGAAAAAATACCACTCGAATTTCTTGTCTCCGTAAGTAGCCACCATGGTCTCATGACCTTGTAAAAACCTTGGAGAGGAGTTAGCCCGAATGGGGAGACAACGAAATTGCAAACCTTTGATTTTCCCCAAATTAAAACGCAGAAACATCGAGGCCCTCTGCGATCGGAATTGAGAAATAAGCCTCCTTTAGATCCACGTAGCAAGGAAAGTCTCCGTCCTTATCAAACGCAAGGCCGACTCTAATGTCTCCATCTTGAAATGAACGTTGAACAAAATTGATTTGCGGCTTTAAGTTTATTACTGGCCGCCATCTCCCATTTTTCCTTGGGAACTAGAAAGAGTTGAAACAAATTCCTGAGGATGGCATTGTCACTACCTCGATTGCCTGCGTGGCTAACAAACTTGAACCTCTGCATCATAAGCTTTTGTTTTCCAGACTACAACCTGGTCAAACGTGGTGCTGCTTGACACCGCAATGAAACAAAACGAATGCGGTATCCCTGTACCGCATCCAACCACAAAACTGTAATCTCTTCCCCATGCCCTTAGACAATTTCTTAAGTTTCCAGCATGAAATTCTCCCTTAGCGTCGAAACTGGCGCTTGGAGGTCCCAGCTCTTCTGAAAATTAGAAGCTGGTTTAGCATCCTTCGAATATGTTGAATAGCTAATTAGGACTGAGTCCCAGTGACTAGGGTATGTTGACCCATTTGAATAAGTCGATTTAGACTATGGACGTCCCGGCTGGCTTGAAGGCGTCTTCTTCCCCATCGACGTCAAATACTGTTGCGATATTAAGATGAGAGAGCCGACTCTGTTGATCTTCTTAATACGAGCCTCGCAATCATCACCCAACAGCTGATCAGTAATGGTGATATCATTGCTGCATCCTAACTCCTTATAATTCCGAATTCAACATGGACTTAATATGCTCCCATCGGTTAGTGCTAAAATACGAGGGCATCTCCAATGTAGGCCATTGCTGCGCTCAAATGCTTCCAAAACCTTCTTCTTATCAACATCTCATTCATCATGATACACGGCTTCCAATAGTGGAACAATAGCAGACGACATCCCACTCTGAAACCTTCTGTAGTTTAATATCTACGGTTCTGTCAAATCTGGACATGTTATTCCAAATGAAATGTAAACCCTTGGGGCCTTAGCATACGGCACATTAGAAGGTGGAGATACATTGTCTGTAAATCCTCCAATTTATCCTTTTTGACATGACGGTTAAACATATTCTTGACCGTGTTAAGCCCAGTATTAGGCAAGGTTTTCCCACTGGATCGGACTTGTTACAAGACTCCAAATACTTAGGCCTTCATAAGGCGGGGACCTTTGGTGCATCTCACCAGGAAATTCCAGCTAGCTTCGGATTAACAATTGACCCACCGCCAGTCACGGTTGTTGGGTTGGTTACACATACAATAGCCATAGTCCGTCGTTGGACACCGCATGTTCGCCGGTTTATTGGCACATTAGCCATCAAAAGGTAATGCCTGTACAGCACCGCGAGTCGCGGTATTGGCGTCATCAACAGGTCTACTCACACCACCATACACTACAGTAGAATCATAAGTTACGGATTGATACATCCGATTACATCTCGGCTGTCGATTTCTGCCTCTACTAGCTGCGGACAAACATGCCACCTGATTTTGCAATTCCAACATCTGTGTTTGTGCGATTTGTTATCACAAACGACGCCATCTTGGATTGTTTTTACATCGTCCGAATCAGATATATCACACACTTCCGGTCGCCATCAAGCTTGACTCGGCTCTGCCAACTGACAGCTAACGTTAACCCAAATCTCTCTGAGGTGAATTAGACTCCAAAACGGGCCGTCTTTGGGCCGCGATAACATTGTTCCTGTCCACCAGAACGGGTAACAAGCGTGGATTTCCAACCACCCTTGGCTATGCCTGGCATTGCATGGCGTATTAAGCCCTCGAACTCGCGTAAGAAGGAAAAGGATAGAGGCAACAGGCCTTTAAAGCATCTGACACTGACGCTGGATCCTTCCCCGATTTCCTTCTCGTCCCAGATTTTACTGGCCGCACGGTCGGATACTTTTTTCCGCCTTTTGGGTGAACTCTTCTCTTCCCCTTTTCCCTCTTAAGCGCCTCTTCTAACCATCCCTATCGCATCTGATATAGAAGTCATTGATCGTGATACACTATATATATCCGGAATAAATACGAACAAAAGCCCAGAACAATGTCCCGAACACCGTCACGTGAGACCACCGTCGAAACAACACAAGCGATTACAAATTACTGTGTACACCCGAGGGGCTTCGATGAAATAAGACGGGGATTATTGGTAGGCTCACCCGATATATGTGGTTGGACTGTTCTATTATTGCTTTGAAGGGAAGATATATATTCATTCTGAAGGGCTATAACATGAAATAACTGCATGAGTAGTCTTGTCTACCGACGGACGAGTGTAAGATAATCAAACTTTTACAATATGTTTACCAAGTCTATTTTTGTAACACGGTTTACTAAGGGGTGGGGTGGTAAACACCCCGAGAATTCATTATTATAAAGCAATAGATGATTTCGATGTTGGTACCTGTTAATAGCTTTGGTCCTCCGTTTTTCTATTGCTTCCAACATAACCTAGTATGGCGTCACAGTGACATCAAAGTTCACAAGTTGGCAAAATTGGTCATTTCCACAGACACACATCAGAGTATAAAATTAAAAAAAATAAAATTTGCATCAAAAATATAGGAATATTGGATTTTCATGCGGTTTTGGCCCCAAATGATATGGAAATGACTAGCTTTTAATCAACATATAATTTTAGAGCCATACAGTGCACAATATTAAAACGAATGAACTAATAACTAAAGGGTAATGCAGTATCATTTATAGGCGAATAATGTGCACTAGGTCGGAAAAACTAAATAATGGCGCCCATTATTTTTATTTTTCCCCCGAGTATACATTATGAGCCCATATGATACTACAAAACCTTTATTTCTATTCTAATAACTAAAATAACTTGATTTTATTTTGTTTGTTTGTTTGTTAATGAATTCGTTATACTTATACTTTAATCTTATGATTTTCATATTTCTAGATTGTCAGAGGATTTTTGGAATTAATTTTAAATTTTGGCAAATGTTTTGCTTGCACTATACTAGTGGTTAATTATATGTGTCTATTGCTTTAATTATGTAATTTGCTACGTTGTTTATAGATATGTTACACCCTTGGATAATATTGTATGTTTTTCATATTAATTTTAATTTAGATGTAGCATACAGTAATTGTATTATGTAACTTTTTAACACGGTAATTTTATCTTTAAGTGTAATCGTGTTTTATGAATTTAATTGCATATACTTGAATTTTGTAATATTGTATGTTGTTTTATTGTATTTTATATTGCTGAGGGGGCCTTGTGGAAGGCAGTGCTTCGTTCAGTGAACTTGCCTACCCTCTATAAATATGTCGAATAAATAAATAAAAAGGTTTTAAGGTAATATGCCTAATTTATGTGTATTTTGTATGCTGATGAATGAAAATAAATGATAAGAAAATGCATTAACGGCTCATTATTGCAGAATAATGGGCAGTAAACTGACCAATCAGAATGCTGCATTTTCAATAATGAGTAGTAGAGGTAATAACTCCGGTGACGGTGCTACCTTCACATTTGTTTCGCCAAAATGAGCAGAAGGATGTGAAATAATATGGAAGACTTAACGAAAGTTTTTAACGTTTTGAGCACCGGAGGAAAGTTTACCTGGGTGGTAACTCCTCCTCTTTGGTAATAAGAGGGTTAATGTCACCATGTCCCCCTAAAAGTGAATAAAATTGGTTTATTTGTTCAAATGTTAAAACTACACACGGATAGATCTTTTTCACGACCCAACCGTAGGTTCAATTAGTACAATTAACGTAATGTACAACACTAAATGTGAAATAACATAACCAACCCCTCATGAAGAAAGGTAAATTTCACCGACTGCTTTAAATCTTGACAGACCTATAATCGATTTTGATCACTGAAGTAGCAATTTTTGTCCCAGCGAATACGTATTCGTTCGCAATTTATATGTGTGCTTTGAGATATTTGGACACGCAAAGCTATCGAATACGTATTCGATTATTTGTGAAACCCGTTTTATACAAATGGGTGTTATTCGACTGCGGCTATTTTGGTTAGGAGATGTAATTTAACTTTTATTTTTGGGTACAATTAAAGAGTACATAAAATGCAACCAGAATCAACTATTAACTCAGTTTGACCTAAAAATCAGATTCGACACTATGTCGTGGCCACGACGATATATCATTGTTGCAGTGAACGAAGGTCGAAACTCTAATTTTGTGTGGCATTTTCCGAAATGATTGTGTTCGTATTTTTTAGTTTAAATATTTTGGTAGATGATAGATACTGTATTTTTCAATATCTCTTTCTCTGAAGACCGGCAGAAGTTATAGTCAGAAAGAACGTTCATGTGACCGTACAGTTGAGTATATATACAATTGTTTGCTGAAAATGATAGATTAGGGTGTGTAGAATAAGAATCTGCCGGGTGCCACCTGGGTATCCTTGGGCGTTTTTGAGAAATCCAAGATAACACGTTTTTGGCTGGCTATATTGAATTGAGAAACGTCACTGTACAACTTTAAAAAGTATCAGAATACATTCTTTTTTTTTGGTTGGGGGGGGGGGTGTGGGGGGAGTGTCTAACAACATAATCTAAGACTTCATGTTTTTTTTGTATCCCAGATATTTGCTGTTTATGGCATATTTTAAAATTATTAAATCTGGCTTCACTTTGAATTTTAAGTATTACTCAACATGTTGCAAGGGCCATGCACTTGTTCATTGGTCCTATAGTATACATTTATTACAAAATAGTTTGATAAATATGGGTTGAATAGATAATTTAAAATCATTTATGGCGAACCATCTTGGGTTTCTCAAAGCGCCCAAGGGTGCCATGGTGGCACCCGTAGGATTAATACTTTCTTACACAGCCTTATATATACGTGTCCAGACCAAAAAATGTCTATATACTCAACTTTACGGTCAGGCCTAACTTGGACCATATCTCTCCGACTATTAAACGTGTTTACTTGAAGATTACCAGAATGCCGTGCGATAACACTAGCGAAACGTTACAGAGCTAGTTAGCGCTCCTATGTCCGGCCGGTTCCTATGTCCTGCCGCCGGCCTTCCCCCAATGGGCTCTAATCGATTGATGTGGTTAAAAAGGACCGTCCGGTCCTGGGTTTCGAATTCCCCTTTTGTGGCTGATTTTTTCTTCATTTGTTTACATTGTATTTTTAGAAATGTTTTTATATTGTTTGGGTGTAAGAGAGATGTTTTTTCTTCTATCTTCTTCTTTCGCATATGGCATCACAAAATCGTACATGTATAGGCCTAAAGCATAAATAAAGGAACTAATACAATAAAATTAATAAATATAAAATTGGCATGAAAAAAGAAAAACGCTCAGTACAACATAAAAATAAAGAAAACGAAGAATAATAATACACAGATGAGCAAATAATAACAAATAAAAATTAAAAAACCAAATCAAATCATGTCCACTATTTTTAGAAATAGCATTAAAATAAATCGTAACTAAAAAGAAATAAAGAAGTTAAGGTTCCTGAACAAAGAGCTTTCACCAGCGCAAATGAACCCACTGGAAAGTGGCAACCCCATTACCGCCCATCACCCCACCACCCCCCTCCCCCAGGCCCAGATTCGCTCAAACTTGGCAGCAAACCCAACCCCAACAGAAAGCCCGAGAACCGCGAAATTCGATAGATCAACTTACTGCCTTTCAAGTTCATACTTGGTATGCTAATATTGAGACAAGGGTATTATGTGGGGAAAACCAGACGGAAAGGTCACAGGTCATTCAGGTGGCCAACTTGATGTATTTCTCTCGTATTCTCTGACCACATAACCGTATGACCTATTTGGGACCGCTGTGCCATTTTTCATAATCAATTAGTGGAGTTGAATTCAATGAAACCCCTACATCAAACATACCCAGATTATTACGACATTAATAGCTTAAAATATAGCTATTTAGGTTACCAACCCCTCCTCAAAAATTTTTTTTTTGAAAAAAAGGTCTCGATTGTATTTGCTATGTGTTACTTATATATATAGTATTTCCCCGAGTATCGCCAGGTTTTTCCCAGATTTTCCGTATTTACAAGTATTTTCACCGGGTTCCGTTATTTTTCCCGCCCTAGTTGGAAATACTAGGTTTTTTCCCGGGAAATTACCAACCCTGCCCTGAACATAAGTGGCCTTGTGTTGAACGCACGGGGTTCAACAGGGGACCTGAACAGGGGAAAAACGCAGACACTATTTGATGCTGTTTTGTTTAGATTTTCAAACAAAAGAATATTTGCCCTCTACGTGCTGACTTCTTCTCCCAGAACCATCGGTATGATGGTTTCATACAGTTCTATGTAGTTTTGGGCCAAGCTTCCTTACATTGCACTGTAACAGCTCTTTGAAGCACACTTCTTTCACTGAGATACCTGGAAGCATATCCCTGCTCACTGCTTCATTGCTTTTGGTTTCCCAGTAACATTTAGCCAGTAAATACCATTTTTCTCATCTCGGCCTAACATTCCACTACAACTACACTGATGCTTTAAAGAATATAGTCACTATTTAAAGGTGCAACTAAATATTTCAAATACAGGTTGTCCCGAAAAAATGTGGGAAAATTTATGATTTGGCACTGGTTGGTCAAGCTTTTAGATCATAAAAAAATCACCATTATAATGGTTAAGTGAGAAACGTTTCTTGGTACAAAAATTGTGAAATTTGTAATTTTATAGGAGCCAATACAAAAATCAGCCTATGTTTTCTATTGAAATATAAGTTTATAAAATCACCTTTGTTTTCACTTTTAAGACAGTTCTGTGGCCAAAAACAAGGTGAGAAATCCTTTGAGTGTCTAATCGTTATGAAATCACTACATTGACACCTCACATGGATGCCTCAAAAATCTATCGGTGCCACCTTGAAAATTCCCCACAAAGGAAGTTATTACATCAAATAAAAGAAATAAGTACGCGTGGGAAATTCAATATTTTATTGCCATTGTATTCATTCTATTGTGTTAATTCAATAATTTACACAACAATCAACAATCATTTTCATAGATCGAAAATAAATTCAGTAAATTAAGTAAAGAGATGTAAAAGAAAGGGACCTAAGGAAACGACAAGGGATTTACCTTCACTTAGCAAAAATTAACCGTTCAACGACGAAAAACTCGGTGGTCAGTTTAGAATTGATAGGGCTGTATAATTTAGAACTCCTGCTAGAAGCCCTTGATAGAAAAGAAGAAAATGCCTCATTTTATGTCATTACAGAATTATCTAGCAATTGTTTTCAGTTTCGCCAGTGAAACAAATTCCCTTTACTATTGGGAAACAAACTTTTGGGACCGCCTGTTATGTAACCACCCCAAAGAAATCAGGCCGAACAGAAAAGGAAAAAAGAGTTAAATCCCCACAATAAAAAAAATAGAAGTGCTGTCTGGTCTTAAAAAAAAAAAAAAAAAAGGCCACTGGGGTCAGGGGATTGAAACATGGCTGAATGAAAAATTAGAGAGTGTCCTTTTTCGAGTTCGCGTTAGAATATTTAATATTGTAGGTCAGCCCTTGTAAACTGAAGTGAAGGGTGGCTCTATAATCTGGTCATTACCGGCAACCTTAAAAATAAGTGGCAACACGTGCTTTTGGTTTGAACTGTGTATGTAATAATCTTAAACGTTCTTTCTACTCAAAAAATAGCCCAATCTTAATTGGGCGGTCGTGGTGATAGCATTTGAAATACTTTTCAACTCGCATGGCTCTGTACTTCCAGACAAAAAGTTAATTGAAATGCGTATTTCTGCGTAACGAGAGCAGGTAAATTCACACCCTTAAACTTAAATGTATTCCTAGTGAGGCGCTTTTCAAAATGACAACCCCCCCACCCTGCCCAATGTGATTTATACATGATAATTTGTGGAATTTTTAATTTAAAAAAAAAAAAAAAAAGCCTTTAAAATAAATCTCAATGGTTACTATTTGATGCCCAGAACCTGTCCACTATCAAACGAAAGGGGTGATGAATCCCGATTGATTGTTGTCAATTCAATTTAATTGGTGCATGACTTCCACACATCATATCCAAAGGTGGTGTCTGAGAATCCCCAATGTGCGGCAAAATTTTGGTCTTCACGTTCAGACATTGGCCGCCTAGATATTCCTTTTGTCCTTGTTTATGTTTTTCGATTAAAAAAGATATTAATTTGATTTTCTCAATTTTTATTGAGAAAATATTTCTCACGGAAAAGTACTTTGTTTTATGATAAAAAAGAGGTCAAAGGGGTTCCCATGTCTTGTTTGTGCACAGGTGCACCTGTTGATATATTGCCACAATAGGGGAATGGGAATTCCCCAAAGTAAACTTAGAAATTGAGTCAACTTTTATGCTTTAGAGATCAAAACATTTACATGATCTGGAAATTCCCCCATAAGTTATATATGTGAAGTTATGTAATTCAGATGAGGTAATTTATGCGAATTCCAATTGGTCAGCTAGAGCAAGGTTATGTTTATGCATGATGCTGTGGTAATATCTCTTTAGACGTTGGTAACTTTGTGAATGATGGTATAAAGCCGACTTGCAAGATGTTAGAATCGCCAGCAGTTTGTAATCAGAGCTATACAGTATAGTTATAGGTAGTCCTATATTTAGATTTGTACCGTACATAGTGCCAGTATTTATAATACTTTGGATGCCGCCGGACTTAATAGCTTGATCTGTTTTGGAATCAAAAAGAGATTCATGTTGGGTCCTAAACTAAATGAGGACATCAGCGACAGACTGATGGTGGTTAGAATACCTGACTTGTAAATGCAGATATAAGTGTCGTCTAGGGAAACCCCTTCGTCTGTAACGGCTTGCAAAATTACCTCATGACTGAGAATATTTCCCAGGGATATCTTACTGAGTCTAGTTTAAAAATGTGATTGACTTTGCATGCTTTCGCTGTGAGGATAAGTCATACGTTGGAACCCACCCAGCCAACTGACTAATAAAATTGCACGCACATGCTCAGGTGTTAAATCCACTGTACGTTTAAAAACGGCACGTGACCGCAGCCCAATGCCTATAATACCGCTTGGGACGCGACGTGGCCGTTAACAAGTTTTCATTCCAAACTTGTGCGTCGTAGTTTGAAGAACAGTCAAAGGAAGAAGTCAAATGTAAGTTTACAAATTGTTTTCAATTCTACTCTGTTTTTTACTAAGACGTCCATTTTTTCGTAATGAGAGGTATTCTATCAAATTATTAAATGGCGATCTTTTGTTCATTTAGACTGTTCCAAAAAGGTCGTGTGTCGTTCGTTAGTTTGGGTGCGGCTTAGATGATGTTGTTTTCGTCTTTATAAGAATTGAACAAGAAATAACCTATAGCATTTATGTGCAAATGATTTTAAAATGTCGTTTATTTCCGGTAAAATAATATTCCAATTTGAGTTGACACACAAGCTTGTTAAATAACTTCAATTATTAAATTCACTGGCAAGAGTAAGAAACTTCACACCAAGTCACTGGGAAACAGATTTTTCCCATTTAAAAATATTTTTAAATGATTGATTATAGTTTCGCTCTTCGAGGCTGACTCCGAGATTTCGAAATATATATTTTTATGTGTGTGGTAATCAATATAGTCAGGTAGAACCTAAAGATAGCAAGTAAAATTCTTAATTCCAATTAGAGATATCGGATTTTCGGTTCATGCATTGAAAATTAGCATAGTATAACAAAAATTCACGGATCCGGATATTTATAAAAAGGTTGTGATTTACATGAAGGACTTAGATTTGATCTTAGTTATTTCAAACATTGATTGGTATATGGCCAAAACATTTATGTATATGCAAAAAACGCGAGTTCTTTGAAACATTAGTGCGCCCTCATCGGGAAATATCCGATTCAGCCTTCAGTTGATTCTGGTTCAAAGGACCAGATAAAGCCGATCTGGCCGGGTAGGTCTACAAATGAACTAGCCTCCCCTTTCTGAAAATCGGAGGGGGAGGAGAGTGCTATACTTTGGTGTCATTCTTTTCCCTCCCCCCCCCTCGGATCTCTTGTCATTCTTAGGTAATATTGCACTAAGTATACGTATTCCCCCTGAGATTTGGCCCTTATATATTTTCTGGGATGTACATAACTTTTTTACGGGCCCCGGGGTTCTTTAGGGGACGGGGACAAGTGACCAGCTATCTTTTCAAAGTGTAACTTCTATATACTTTCTTATCCGATACATTTCGGTTATGGTCTTATTTCTTTTTGTGCCCTTCATGATCATATTTTCGAGGGTTTCGTTCATTTTGAGGGGATGCGTTGATAAATTTAAAAAGCTAAATACGTAGTGAGCAGATACATGAGACACCAAGGTAACATTAATGCCTCGGACTCCCGCCTTGCAAGGGAGGAGAAATGGTCTCGCAAATTTCCTATTATCAAATATTGTCAAAAGCACTTGGTCATAGTGATCTTTCCAATGACATTGTGCCTATAAAAGATTAAGATTACGATTTTACTAAATCTATTAAGGAGGAGGTATCGGAATAAAGAGGGGACTCTCCAACACGTCCTCATAATTGTAAAACTATACTTGACTAAAGTAAGATATAACTTGGCGTCATAAATATGTTCTCCGCAGTAATCGTGGACCTCTTAAAAATATCAGTGCCTTTGGAACTTTTATTACGACATGAAAGACGTCACTAAATTTGCCGGTACTACAATTCTCAAACATCCTTCCCATCATCAAATACCGGATCTCGTCTTTGTTATGAAACCTCCAAGTCCATCATTTCAGAACTCAACCATTACTTTTGACATACATTTCATAAAGCCCAAACGTGGAAAGAAACAAAATATGGTCGTCCATGATTTGCAAGAACAAAAACACCAAGCTTTTGTGTTGAAATCGGAAGTAGGGCCTCCTGACGAGTTCTAACAAATCCACTTTAAATTTCATCTTCTTTTGGTATTTGGGGATATCATTTTTGTAATTAAAAAAAACGCGGGTTCTTCAACAAATTCTGCAAAAAAATTCAATTTATTTGTTCTTACTCATTCTTTAACTCTAAATATGACATGAATGGTCTTTTTAAATTTGTTGAGGGTAATTTAATGACTTGTGACAATAATTTTTTTAGGGCGTGATCTCTTTCACTATTTGAATGTCTATACATTTTAATCATTATTTGGGTTTGTAACTTGCTTGTAAAATTCTGATTGCTTGCGGATAGCTGGTTAAGGTATTCTGCCTGTCAGCTCTACTAAGGAATGCAAAATGATTTTGATGATTTTTCGAGTTCTGATTAGCAAAGCGTTTTAAGTATAGAAGTGGTGTAATTTCCCTACACTAATGACATTGCTACCACTATTACGGACCACGGGCACGGAACCGTATTGCATTGATAAATTTTAAATTGCAGTGATTTTTTTTTTTTAGATCGAGTATGGATCTAGAACCAAATTACATAAAGCCATCGAGAACAAGACCCTAACGGGGACCGAACCCGAGACCTCATTGGTGAAAGACGACGGAAGATACGCTGACACGCACCAACCCGCGGGATTTACGCTTGTCACAGGGGCCCATAAATACCCATAGACCATTATTAACTTCCTGGGAAGGATACAGGAACGCATCTCAATACAGGCGCATAACTCTAATCGACCTACATATACCATTGGAAACCCAGTAGTACAGCTCCCAATCCTTAGGTTGAGAAGACAAGCACCGGCAATTCCCTTGTTCCAGGGGAAATACAAAGCCACTCCGGTTGGCGGGGGATCGAACCCCGGCGATCGATCATATTACGGATTCAGAGTCGAGGGTCTTACCGACTAGCT